>CAJQZJ010004767.1:9829538-9852669 GCA_907164525.1 Lophiomys imhausi
AAAAAAAAAAAAAAAAAAAAAAAGAATATTCTATTATCTATCTATCTCAATGAGTTTAAAGTTCTTCTATATCTAACTCAGTTTCCATCCTAAGTTGCATTACCAACTTAAAAACATCTTCTTAGACCTAGAACATCCTTTTAATTCCTAAACAACTTAAAATTTAGCTGTGAAACTATAACTATCTAGTCTTCAACCACATCAGAGACCTGAGAAAGATAAATATATCTGAATAAACAGGAAGTGCAGAGCAAGCAGTTTCCAAAACTAAAACAGACAACTGGCTGCCTGGACAGTCCCCAATTTCTCTCAATACATTGGAGTATCTATCTTCTGCCTTTGGCCCAGTATCTCTGACAGACATTAATTGTAAGGCAGGAGTTATGAAGAAACACACTCTTCAGGACGCCAAAGCCAAACCACACTGTGGCCAATAAAGTGGGTAGAAGGGGGCAGGAGAAGATCTCGGGTGGGACCCAGCTCATAAATGCAGGCCGGTGCAGTTATGGTGTTCCACAAAGGGCTTTGGAGGGTGGGAGGCACAGCAGCAACATCATGAATTATGAGGCCAACTGTAAAAGGATCCACAATTAAACCACTAATGTGCTGATTGCCAAAGAATCAAGATCACTGAAAGCAAGTGGAGACAGCAGGCTCTCAAGGCCGACTTAGTTCACTCACCACTGGACAATTATTTTTCCGAGTTACCATGCCATGCAAAGCAAAAGTGATCAGAGAATGCAGGGATGGAGGTGCTCTGGAATGAAGGGTTTGAGGACAGGGAGGCTCTCAGGGCTCTCCCACCCGGTCCTGAGGCAACAGGGCCATGGTTAGCCCACCTGGGACTCTGTGTCTTGCAGAGCTCTTCTGTTCCCTAGTCTTTCATGAGAAGCCACAGACCAGAGATAACTGGCACTTTTTTCTCAGCACATATTTCGGATACTAATAATTGTTTTCCTATCAGGAAATACCTGCATGGATCTAACAAGACATACTTTTATTATAAATATGAAGAAGATTTACCATGAGTTTAAAGACACTTTTATTTTTTTACACTGCACTATAGTGTAAAGAGAATATATATGAATTTATTTTTAAATGATCTTATCAAAACCACCTAAGAATCATTGTGAGTGCCAGGAATTGGAAATGCTTTTGCATGACTTGAGAGACACTTCAGAGTTCAAAGGCTCATTAACAAACCATCACCCATATCTTTCTCCAATAAATGGGCAAGAAATAAATTTATAAAAAGAAGCACCATCAGGAATGGAGAAAGTTTGGAGATGATGTTTGATTTTGAAAATTTGAAAAATAAGGCTGGAGAGATGGTTGAATGGATGACATTCTAGCTGTGCAAACATGGGAACCCGAGTTTAAATCCCCAGCACTCATGGAAAAGATGAGTATGACAGCCCAAATCCTTGTCCTTACCACTGGCGAGGCAGAGGCAGAGAGATCCCAGAGTCCCACGGTAACACATCTGCAACCCCAGCACTGGGGAGGTGGAGACAGGAGGATCCTGAGGCCAGCCAGTCTAGGTAAATAGTGAGCTCCAAATTTAGCAAGAAATCCTATCTCAGCTGGGTGGTGGTGGCTCACACCTTTAATCTAGCACTCAGGAGATAGAGGCAGGTGGATCCCTGTGAGTTCAAGGCCAACCTTGTCTTCAGAGTGAGTTCCATAATAGCCAGGGCTACACAGAGAAACCCTGTCTTGAAAACAAAACAAAGAAAAAAGAAAGAAAGAAACAAAGAAAGGAAAGAAGGAAGGAAGAGAGAAGGAAAAGAAGGAAAGAAAGAAAAAAGAAATCCTATCTCAAAAGGAATTTGCAGTGGATTCAATACCATCTTCTGAGCCCTGCAGCAGTAGGCACACACATGGTGTACATACACACAAGCAGGTAAAACACGTATACACATAAAATAAAGAAATCTAATAAGAATTAAAAACATCAAGGCTCTGAGAACAATCAGTAACTCCCAGGTTTGATCTCGGAGCCTCATCCATTCCCAAGATGTGTCGTAGGTACTGTGATTTTCTTGGGTATTCAGTTACCCTGCTGTGATACCTTATTCATACCTGGTTCAATCCTGCTCAAGGCAACCGAAGAAGCTTAGTGATGAGAATGAAAGAACAAGTCATTGAATATCCCAAACACACAGAGGACCAGGAAATATCGTTATGCAAACTGAATACACTGCTCTGTAAAAAGCCCACCCGCTTCCTTCTTTGTCCTTCCCTCTCTTTTATCGCCATAGCCTAAACATAGAAGTTCCCCAAAGGAAACAAAGCCAATGCTGAGCAGAGTTTCGGTTTGCAACTGTAGTTACCATGTGCTCTGTCCCCTGCCACCACCCATCAGCTGAGGTTTTTTATGAGCTTTTAGCATGGGCCACACTGTTCTCGAAGTGTAACACATGAAGATCCCATAATGAGGAGTCTCGGATCTTCATGACTTTGAATCATTTCTAAAGTTCTTTTCTTACAGATGATGTATAACCTTAGAATAGTCTCATGACATGGTCCAAGGACAGATGGCCATCACTATCCTACAAATGAGGAAACAGAGTCAGATGGCTGCTCAAGGCACAGCTGCTGTACTGCCTTCTGATGCATCAAAGGATTCTACCCATGGAATCTCACTCACGGCTCATAACACAGATGACACGGTAAGATAAATGCAGAGCAAATTAGGAGACACTGGGGATCAGCTGGAGCAGTAAAGAAAGTCCCTGGAGGAGAGAGAGAAGAGAGGCCATTTCAGGCAGAGGGCCAACAGGTACATAGAGAGGGAGCAGGGTTGGTGGGACCTCTGAGAAAATCTGAAGGGCTGGTGACTGGGAGAGCAGCAGGGGATGATCTTCTACCGTCAACTTGAAATGTAGCGACCGCACAGCAGAGCAGAACAGGCGCCTGGCTTAGTCCTTTGTCTCAGCAGTGACTTTGCCTCCATATTGTAAAGATGAATTTGCTATGTTCAGGTAGCTTTGAAGATCTACTAAGATTGTTGAGAAGAGGAACATCTGCACTATGGAAGCAAAAGTAAAAATAAAAGGAGTTTCAAGGGTGGGAAGAAAGGACACAATCCAGACATTCAACAACAGGGACAACTCTCAAAAATCAAAGGAAACTCTACCCAATCCAAGGCATGCTGGAACAAAGCCTGAGAATGCAGCTTGAGACCCTTCAGAGTATTGCAAGTTAGACATCACATTAGGGGCGTATTGATCTAATCACTGTCCAAATACTTGTTGAGTGCCTACAAAGTGCTGAGAATACACCGGACATGGGCTCAGAGCAGTGATCAAAAGTAAAGCCCCACTCCGGTGAAGATTTTATCTTAGTGTAAAGTAGGTGATAATCAGCTAAGCATCAGATGGTGAAAGAGTCATGGAGAGAAGCCAGTCCAGTGAGTGGGTGAGAAAGCCTGGGCAAGGGAGGACCCTTGTCAGGAAACCTTCAGTGGAGAAGTTTTGAGAGACAGCTTCAGAGAAGCCTTTGAAATGCATTTCAGCTATTAGTTTAAATTTTTAGAATGCTTTAATTCTAGGGCAGTGAACTTAATCCACTTTGCCAACATGTCAGCCAACTCTGAACAGAAGAAGCCGTGAAATGCCATCCTGTGTTATGTGACACCAGGACTTCCAACTTTAGTCCCAGCAAAGACTAGCCATCAGGAGAGGAGTAAAGCATTCAGATTTGCTCTGGATGGCTGCTGATTGGAGCTGGTGGGAAGGAGACTAGGTATGGAGGAGTTACATGAGTAAAAGCATGTCCCGGCAGCCCTGAAACAGTCCACTGGATTGAATGAAAGTGGAGAGTTTGGAGAGACCTGAAGGGGCAGACTACCAGAGTAGGATGGCTGGTTAAAACACATGCCTGACGAGGGAGTTGTCTGGAGATGTGTGTGTGTGGAGAGGCAGGGGACAGTATTGGTGGCAGTGCACAGTATACTTCCCAATTCCCAGAGGGAACACCCTAACCCCAGGCTCTCAGTTGGCTGTTGGGAAGAAGTTTATCAGGTCAAGAAACTTCACAATGAGGCTAAGAGCCATTAGGTGACATCCCAGGTCCTCATATCTGGATGTGAGTTTGTCCCGTCTGTCAGCCCCATCTGTACAGGCCATTTATACAGAGGCAAAGTTTAAGATGAAGGCTGCATATTGCTCATTCTAAATGCTTAGGACCAGAAGTATTTCCATTCTGACACTTTTGGGATACTGAAATATTTACACACACACAAGGTCTCTTGGGAATGAGACCCACATCTAAACACAGAATTTGTGTATCACTCACATCTCACAGAGTTGAAAGATAATCATATACAACACACTTAACACACCTACAGTTCGACTATTCACCTCATAAGGTCACTGTTTAAATATATTATTTCAAGTATTAAAACAAATACTAAACATAATATTGACAAATATGAAACATCACTACAATAATTAAACAACTTAATATTAAAATATGAAGTAAAATCTTTCAATTAAATATCATTTTATTTTTAATTTGTTCAAGAATAGCACAGTAAGGCCAAGCACCAGCAGCATGGTGCTGAATTTGATGCCTCCAGTGGTACAATAGTGTGTTCATGTCAGTGTCACCACAGATATGCCAGGATCATCAGGTCTGTGACAACTCCCAGTGACAGGCACCTATCAGCTCCGTGCCACTCTATGTACCACAGTCCTGTGCAGTCTGTTTTGATGCCTGATTTCATATGCTGTAAGAAGATAGATTAATATAAATTAGATTTAGTAAATATCTAGGGGTTTCTGATACAGTCTCTTAATCTGGGGCATGAAGATCAACTTGGCTGTGGACATTTAGCTTATCAGCTTGTGGACTAAAAACAAGGATGAAGCCAGGTGAAATAAGGAAAGACTTTATGGACTAAAAACAAGGATTATGAGACATGAGCCAATGAGGAAGAGCTACAAGCCTGCAGTTGGGGAGCCATTGGGACTCTGGGTGGAAGTTATAAAGGGAGCTCCCTTTTTTTTGTAATAAATGGGTCTGCTTTTGCCACTTACCGGACCCTTGGAATCTGGGTCGTTGTTTCCACACCAGCTCATCCCCATCACCAAGAGTCCTGGGCATGGGCCCCGGCAACACACATGCACACACCTTTGCTTATGTTTTTGTGAGGCTACATTCTGGACAGTGTCACTCTGCAGCCTAGACTGGTTTGAAACTCCAAATACATGCTGTCCTTGAAATGTGGCAGTCTAATCTCAGCTTCCCATGAGCTGGGATTACAGGCCATCACAGTGGCTCTTTTCCATTTATTGTTCTGAATCTGTATTCTTTTTTTTCATTGTTTTATTATTTTGTGAATTTCACATCATGCGCCCTGTTCCCTATCCTCTCCTGCCTCTCCTCAGACCCACCCTCCACCCTTGCAACCTCCCCCCACATAAAAAATTCCTTTGTGTAAACTGTAGTGTCTAGTATGTCCAACAATATTCCCTTTTATCCACACATTTTTGCTTATAAATGTTCATTATAATGACTCCTTGGTCTGGTACGAAGCCTCTGGTTTCTGCTACTTTGTCAATACTGGAACCTCACTGGGATTCCTCTCAGATATGCTGTTATTGTCATGTGTCGTGGAGATCCTGTAGTTTTGGGTCTGTGGAACTGGCCTCTTTATGCACTCCAGCAGTTCATACATGGGGTGCATGGTGGGATGGCCCACCTCAAAACTCAGGTTCTAGGCCAGCACCCCCGAACTTGCAGGGCCTGCTGTCCCTAATACTGCAGCTGGTAAGAGGATTGGATCAGCTCTTCTGCTTTCATGACCCCATCAAGGCCAATTCTTCTGCCTGCTACCTGTGGTGAGGGCAAGAGAATAAAGGGGATCTCTCCCTCACCAACACCTCCACAAAGCAGACAAAAGGCAGGACTTACTCTCCTGCTCTCACTCCCTCAAGCCTGAATCACCCACAATATCCACATCCAAGACCATCTGTAGTGTGCTGCCCAAGCAAGGTGCAGGGCCTGCTCTCCAGAGTGCTACACCATGTGAGAGGCAGGGGCAGCTCTCATGCTCTTGTGACCCCATCAGGACCAGATCTCCTGCCTTCTGGTGGTGAGGACAACAGGGAGAGGATCTTTCCCTTGTCAACACTACCACATAGAAGACAAAAGGCAGGGCTGGCTCTCCCACACTCATACCCTTGGGGCTGGTTCCACCCACAACCCCGTCATCCAGGACCAGGCAGGGATCCCCTGGCCTCTGGCTTGCTTCCTGTCCTGGGAGCCCATCTAGTACTTGACTGGTGCTGGATTGGTGGTCGACCCAGACTAGCTCCCCTTCTGGGCCCCATGGTGCTGAAGTGGTGTTGCTATCCAACTTGCTCTCCCCTGCCCCCCACAACCCTCGGGAAATGTTAGACTACTATTCATTCAGATGTTCATAGGTCAGAACACTGAATGTAAACATAGCCTCTCTCGTCTCTGCCATCCAGTGATGCACATGTGACATAGCAGCCACATCTGTAATGCCTCTAGGGCACCCTGAATCTGTATTCTTCTTCTTCCCTTTTCTCTTCCTCCTGTGGTTTTAGTTCTTCCTGTTCTATTTGCCATCCTTTCTTAGCATATCAGTTGTTTTTCTTTACTTTTCTCAGTGGTGACCCTGAAGTTAGCTCTGCAGTACAAGTAGAACATCCTGCACAGGCAGCAAGATGTCTTCCAATGGTACAGTGAGCCTAACATCTCCCACCCGGCCCTTGCACACTGTGCCACTGATTCTATTCATACATAAGTCCGTAGAACACATTTGTCTCTCAGCTTTGGAGCTGTAATGTTCTTTGCGGCCTCATTTCTCTCTGGCTCTAAGAGCAGCTTTTGATCTTTCGATGTTTCTTCTTTTTATGTGTTAGGGTAGAGTGGCGACTTGTTTGTTCCTTACATACTGAACAGGAACCCGGAAGTCCCCCCCCATTAGTTTTACAGAAGAACACAACACAGATAATGGTTAGCTGGGCTTGTCAGAACAGAAAAGCAAGAGGAAACCTCTAAGCAAGAGTGTCACAGAGGCAACAAGGACAGGCTGCAGACCCTTTCCAACACTGAGAACACATGAAAGAGGTAAAAATTACTGGAAGCTGGAAACTTGAGGATGGATCCCCAGGGACAAGGAGCCTCTGAGGAGGGTCATTCTAAGAAAAAGGCACTGGCCACTGAAACTGACCGGCCAGATTAGACAAAGAACACTGTGACTATGAAGCCAAATTTGCAAATGTGTTGAAGCTGCACCCAACCCTCCATTACCCACACTGCCCCTGCCCCTCCACCACCCACCTCACCACCCACCCCTGCCCCTGCCCCAGGGCTTCTAGGACAAATGATTCTTGACAATGCTGGAAGGACTATGGCTCCTTTCCCTCCACCCCAGCCTCCCTTAGCACTCCCTACTGGCAGAGCCCAGCAGGGAGAAATTGGCAAAAGGAAAGGTGATGCCCACCCCCAAGGTCAAGTATAAGAAGGCTGATTTGAAGTTGGTAGGCAATAAATAGTTCAATAGTTGACAGGATCCGTTGCTTTGAAATTAGAAACAGGGTCTAAAGACATGGCTCAATGGGTCAAGTATTTACTGCGCAAACATGACAACTTGGCTTCAGAGCCCCAGGACCCATGTAAATGCCAGCAAGGCTAGCCTCTGACTCACAGTGATCCTCCTGTCTCTGTCTCCCTCCAGAATGCTGGGACGAAAGGCACTTGTCACCACTCCTAGTAGCAGTAGATTTCCAGAATTCTAGTTCTAGGGGAGACAGAGACACAGGATCCCTGAGGCTTGCTCACCAGCCATGTAGCTGAACCTGTGAGCTCCAGGGTCAGTGAGACACCCTGTGTCAAAAACCATGATGGAAAGCAATTGAGAAAAACACTTGCCATTCGATGTCCATATACATGTGTCCATGCTCCTACGTACACATGAGCATGTACACACACACACACACACACACACACACACACCCCACAATGAAATTACTAGAAATGATACTGAATTTATAATCAGCAACATGTCATAAAGTGCTTTCTACAAATGCTCTCCAGAGAGCCCGGACCCTCCTGTATTTACTTTTTACCTGAATTACTATAGTTATAGATACACTTGTAACCCCAGTAACTAAATGCCCCCCCACAAGACCCAGGAAGCATCTAGTTACCACATTCTGTTACACACCCCATAATCTTCACTCAAGCATCTGATATCTGAGTACCTAATACCCACCAGCCACCACTCCCTGAAGTCTTAGCTGTGTGATGTGAGAATGACTAAGGTGGGAATTTCTTGGAGTAGAACCATACGGAAATTTTTACTCCAGAGAAACTTAATTAAAAGGAAAGTTTTACTCCAGAGAAACTTAATTAAAACACAGAGATTTTCTAGCCAGTGGCTAGACCTCTGATCCTTCACCACTAATGTCCTCTCTTCCATATTGCTTCTTACTACTCATACCTGCTATTGTATTGATCCTTAGAGTGGTTTGTGGAAGATGAATACATCTGAAACAACAGCAGTGACTGGAGAGAAGCCTCTGCAGTTTAGGGCACTTGCTGTTCTTGCAGAGGACCCAGGTTTGATTCCCAGCACCCACATGGTGCTTCACAACCATTCATACTCCAGTTCCAGAGATCTGACACCCTCTTCTGACCTTTGCAAGCACCCAGTATGCATGTGGTACACACACATACATAAGCAGAAGAGGTGACTGTATGATAAGGAAGACCAGAGCTTAGAAGGGAAACCAATCAGACTCACACCTCTGGAAACAGATGTTTAGAGCACCCGTTCCACATGGGGAACATCACATTAGGTAGTAAGGACACAAACTGAACTACGGCATCATCAACATGCATGACTGATTTCACCCTTCACCCCTGACTGCACCCCACAGATCAGTGGGAACCAGCAAAGTTCCTTGAGACATTCACATCCTTTCATCTCAGAAATTTCAAAGACCCTTTGTTAACACTCATTAGATCCAACCCCTTCCAGCTCAGTGGTGGGAAAGCCAATACTGGCAGCGAACTGTTCTGTCTCTCTCTCCCAGCCCAGCCTCACACAATCACCTCTTTGCAGCAGGGTCTGAGGACATAATTACTCTGCTGTTCTCATTTATTTCTTTTATCCAGCCCTTAATGAGCTAGCTAGGCATGATCTTCATGAGAAACCTTCTATGAGGTTGTAAGGTGGCCTTGTCCTTTGATAACTTCCCAAGGGCTGTAGGATAATAACCTTCATGAGTCAGGTCAGAGAGATTGGATGAGATTGGGACAGGGTCTTGGCCTCCATTTTCAGAGCATTTGATCCTTCTTCATAGCTGAAGAAGTATTGGTCCCACCAACCTTCAAAGTTGACAGCTCACTGTGAGAGACTACGCTCTCTATGTCATTCTACCTCATAAGTTTCCACTGGGGCAGAAAGACTGAATGTAGATCATTGCCATATGATAAGTATGTGGACTTGGATAAGATTACCTTGAAGGCTCCATTTCCTCATGTTCTAATGATAATGAAATCCCTCACAGAGATGCTGTGTGAAATAAACACCTATGAAGAACTTCAGAAAACACACAGAAAGTATCCAATAGGTGTTAACAGACATCCAAGCTCACCACAACCCCATGAGGCAAGTGCTTGAGGTCATGAAGACTCAGAGCTAAAGCCGGTTACCAAGGTTATGAGCTCTGTAGAGCCCAAGCTCAGTGGAGCCGTGACTAACCTGCGTTCCATCGCATACAAAGAACGGCTGACTAATGATCCAAAGGAGACCTGGGTTGATTTGGCTAATGTGGCTAGTGAGGCGCTTGTCCTTTTCCTCCTTCTGCCACCAACATGTGTGCGTCCCTCCTGAAGCAGCCCACTGTGTGCTCTTGCAGAGATCCCGGGTCCTGTTCTCAGCCCTACTTGGTAGTTCACTACTCTCCTGGATCAGGGAATCCGATGCCCGCTTGTGGCCCTGACAGGCACCAGGCATGCTCTTACATGCATTCAGCCAAATACTCATAATCATAAAAATAAAATGTAAATCTTAAAAAAAATGAATGGATGCTGAGTCAGATATGGTGACACACTTGTAATCCCAGGTGCTTGGAAAGCAGAGGAAAAGAGGATCATGGGTTCAAGCCCATCCTATCTGGAAAAAAAAAATGACTAAGAAAAATAAGTAATTGTACACAGCCTGGGGGCTCACAGCCAACATCTGAAACTAGCCAAGATACAGGTGTCCCCAAAGAGGAATGCAAGGAGCATAATTAGCAACACAGAGAAGAAACTGGACCCTTGTGTATAAAAGTATCAGAGGAACAGCAAGCAAAGAGAAGTCTTCCACTGAAACATGATATCAAGCTTGTATTAAAATGAGAAAACTGAGTCTCAGAGAGGTTATATAGACTGTATTAAGCCACGTGACTGCCAAGCAGCAGAGCCAGGACTAAACTTCAGGTCTTCTGGTACCTTCGGCTCCTCAAGATGCTGTTTGTTGTGTGATGTTGTGGCAGTAGCCCCATAGTCAACACACTGCTGACTCCTTTCTGGCTCAGTAGCTGCAGATCATATTCCTTCCTCAACTGGAGGAGGAAAATGAAACAGCTAGCTTTGGACGAGTATCCATGTTTCCCCACCCCCATGCCAGCTCTTTGACGAAGTGTTTTGTAGACGCCCATCTCATTACCTCCTCCCAGGGTGGAAAGCTTGGTTTGCAGAGTGAACAGGGCATCTAAGTACAGCTTCCATTTGCACCCACTTAAAATACTATTTTATTTATACCCATATATGAAACTATCCTCAAATTATCTAAAAGAAAACAGATGTATTCTCTTCTGCCTTAAGTAGCATCATGAGCACTCAAGAGGAGTCGAGAGCTGCCAGGGCTACGGTGACAGCCTTGAAGCCCATAAGTTCTAAGGAGGACTCTGGACTTTGACTCTCCTCCCATCATCTAGCATGCAACACTAAGACATAATGACAGAGCGTAACACAGACTCCTAATGTCAGAGTGCTTACTCAATCAACTTAATTCCAAACGTAAAGCCACTTTTCTTCTGATTGTAGCTATTAATTTGCTCCAAGATGATATTCTGATGAATGCTTTTTTTTATTGTGTGTTTATTTGGGGTTGTGTGCTCTAATTGGAGCCATCAATGTGTCAACAAGCTGTAGTGATTATAATTTCATCCTTTGGGTTTCAGAGTCTTTCCTTGTGAATTATGATTAGTGTTTTTAAAAAAGGCAAATACACACACACACACACACACACACACACACACACAGAAAAGAAAGAAAGAAAGGACCATGTAGGTGGCTTGAGTGAGAAATGTCATCCATAGGCTCATGTGTTTGAACACTTGACAGAGGAAATATGTCACTGGAAGTGGGCTTTAAAGATAGACAGCTTTATCCCTCTTCCTATTTCTCTCTTCCTCTCCCCCTTCTCTCTCTCTTCTCTCTCTCTCTCTCTCTCTCTCTCTCTCTCTCTCTCTCTCTCTCTCTCTCTCTCCTACTTCCTGTATGTGAAAGAAAATGTTACCAGACAGCACCCTGGCTCTTCCCACCATCTCTAACCCTGCCTGCTATTACCTTCACTTCTATGATGGACTCCAACCCACAAGAACCATAAGCTAAAATAAACCTTTTCTTCCTTCAGTTTCTTTTGGTCATAGTGTTTAATCTCAGCAACAGAAAAGTAACCAGTACAGAGGGTGACTTCTTTTAGCCAGTCACCTCTCTAAGTCACAGCCACAAACAGTGGTACATATTACAGAATGCTGCTATGTCTTGGGCGTGAAATCTAGACGTGTGACAGCAAATACTGCCATGTTTTCCAAGCCAAAAGTCAGAGCCTGTGGCTAAAGTACAAAACATTTAAAGATGGGCAGGTCATAGGCACTCAGGTACCCCAACAACAGCAGCACACCCTGAGCAGCCACTGTTGCTGATCTCCAGCAGCTCTGTGGGTCTCTGTGGAGTCCAGTCAGATGGTGCTATACATCCAGACTAGAACATACCTTCATACACGTTTAAAGCCAGAGCTATGATGCAGCCCCACCTCAGTTATGTCACATGAAGAAGAAAAAAAAAGCTGAGAAATGCAACTACAGAGGATTAAATAGCACTGGACAGATATAGACACATCTCTGTTTTCTGGTTGGACTAGTTATCTCAGAAGAGGGAACCACAATTGGTAAAATGGCTCCATAAGTCAACCTGTAGGCAAGCCTGTGTAGCATTTTCTTAATTAGTGATAGATGTGGGAGACCCCAGCCCATTGTGGGTGGAGTCATCCTTGGGCAGGTGGGTGTTTTAGGAAAGAGGGCTAAAGAAGCCATGGGGAGGAAGCCAGTAACAGTGTTCTTCCTTGGCTTCTGCTTTGGTTCCTGATCCACCTTTCTGCCTTTAGTTCCTGCCTTGGTCAAATAACCTCTTTCCTCCTCAAGTTGATTTTGGTCACAGTGCTTTATCACAGAAACAGAAACCCTAACGAAGCTAACTGACCTATAAATTGTACTAGAAGTGGGGTATTGTTGTGACAGACCTGACCATGTGTTTGGGGGAGAATTGTGGTGGCATTTAAACTCTGGGCTAGAAAAGCCAGTGAGTTTAAACTCAGGCCTCAATGGGCTGTTCCTTGGGAGCTTGGAACTATGCAGAAATGAAGGCTTGGCTTGTGAAGTTTCAGAAGAAGTAAAGACTCTAACAGAGTCATTTGAGTAATGTTTTCAATTAAGAATCCATAGTTTATAGGGCATGGTGGTGCACACCTTTTATCCCAGCACTCGGGAGGCAGAGGCGTGCAGATCTCTGTGAGTCCAGGACAGGCAGCATCACACAGAGAAACCCTGTCTGGAAAAACCAAAACAAAAACAAAAAAAAGAATTTATATTTCTGGTCAGCTGCAGCTACAGAATTGGCAGTGATTAACAAGAGACCAGAACTACCAAGGTGATATGCTGGAAAAGCCAATGCTCCTTAGGTAGAACTAAGAAGTTAGTGGAAATTAAGAAGAGATCAGCATCACTGAGAATCTTCTGAGAGTACTTCCTCGGGGTCAGCATAAGGAATCTCTGGTCCACTGGGGCCCAAGAACCTTATGTTGGCAGCAAAACTTGACAATGTGTAAGAGTTTCTCAGCTGGCACTGGTTTTGAAGCCATAAAGGAATCAATTGTGCTATCTAGTTTTGGGTTTTTGTTTTTTGTTTTATTTTGTTTTGTATTGTCAACTTCACAAAAGCTAGAGTCATCTGAGAGGAAGAAACATCAATTGAGAAAATGCCTCTATAAGATCAGTGATTAAATTATTTACCAGTATTTATATTATCATTAATTGGTTAGAGGTGTTAATACTTAACCTGCCATTGTAAATGAGTACACAGAGACATCTGATGGATTTTAAAAAGCCTTGGCCTGGATTGTTCAATCTTAGCACATCTAAACTAGCTCATACAATGAAACCCTATTCTGAAATCAATGACCAACACATGCTACCATAGAGACGAGCTTTTAAAATGCCCAACAGCATGCAGTATATGTTGTTGTGATCACATATTGTATAACTCCACTTCTATGGAAAAATCCAGAACTGACAAGCCCAGAAGGACAGAAAATAGGAAAGGGGTTGCCAAAGGCTAAAGTATACAGAAGAGTGAAACTGACTGATAATAATTATCATTTCTTTAGGGAGTGAAGAAGTATTCTAAAAACAAAACAACGCCGGGCGGTGGTGGCGCACGCCTTTAATCCCAGCACTTGGGAGGCAGAGGCAGGCGGATCTTTGTGAGTTCGAGGCCAGCCTGGTCTACAAAGCGAGTCCAGGACAGCCAGAGATATTCAGAGAAACCCTATCTCGAAAAACCAAAAAAAAAAACAAAACAAAAAAATGTAAGAAAATCACTGGAAGAGTGCTTGTCTAGAACATGTAAGACCCCAGGTTTTATTCCCAGTGTCACAAAAAGTCAACCCAAAATTAGGAATGAAAGACTCAACATCCTGGATACACTAAAGACCTGTATACTTGAAAGGATGAATTTTTGCTATGTGACAAACCTGTGCTTGAAACAGATGTAAGTTTTTGAAGTATCGGACATGATGTGAGCCCTGAGTTTAAATCTTAGCTGTACTCATTCGGCTGTGGCCAAGGCCCAGCTCTGCAGACAAAGTCACAAAGCATGTGGGAAGAGGAATAGCAATTCCCAGAAACTCATGGGGAGAGGTGGGAACAATCAGGACCTGGTGTTCAATGGGTGTTTAATTAGTTGTGCATGGTAAGAGAAAGTCCCAGAAATGCGGGGTGCAGTGGCTGTCCTGCAGATGGGAATCTACTTAATCCCGGTCAATTTCACACTTGAAATATTTACAGCTGTCTGTCTTATGATGCTCTATTTTAGTGAAATATTTGTTATATCAAGTGAAAATTATTTCATTGAGATCAGCCCTGTCTCATGAGGTAGTGTGGCAGAATCAATGCCAGAGAGGCCAAATGGGCAAAGACAGTTAGGTCTTCAGGGTTGGAGAGACTGGACGGCAGTAAAGAGCACTTGCTGCATTGCAGAGCACCTGAGTTTGATTCCCAGCACTCACACATGGTGGTTCACAGCCTCCTGTTAGGGCTGGAGAGGTAGCTCAGTGGTTAAGACTACAGGATGTTCTTACTAAGGACCAGGGCAGGGCAGGACAGGGGAGGGCAGTTGAAGACAAGGCTGTTGAAGAAGGCAAGGAAGTCAAGGAAAGCAAGGTGTCGGGAGCTGAATGCTCTTGAGGTTCCTTCCTTCGTGTCCATCTGCTAGTCTTAGGCTCTTCACATACCATCTTCAAGCACTGTTGGAAGTTTTCTGAAAAGGGGGTTCAATAAACTTGTAAGCTTCCTGAAAAGCTATCCAGCGTTTTGCAAGTCTACCTGAAGACGTACCCCAGAGTTGCTTCTTGCTAACATCCCCCCCTTTTCCTTTTATCTGTTATTACTAACATGGAGTGAAGATTCCTTAATTGCTAAGTGCCACTCTCCTTGTTTGACCAGATTCCACATAGAGTCCTCTAAAGATGATTTTATTATTCCTGGTAACAATTTTATTAACTGCCTAAGTCAGTTCAACAATTTTAGAAGTTAAGGAAGTTAGATGGTTGATATAAAAACATATAGCTGTAGTAAATACTCTTGCCAGGCATTGTGTGTCTCATTAGGAGACAGGCCTGAGATAAATTGGTGACCTCAGATAAGCTTTTACTCTAGAGATGATAAAAGCAAACTCCAGGTGTGCTGGAAAACCAGTTAAGGACTCTATATTCCCCCATGAACTCAGGAGATAATGAGGCTACCAAGGAATGCCTGTACAAATTTTAATGACAAAACACACAAACTGTTTCATTGTGAATTCCTTATACCTTGTTAGTTTTGACATAATATACTGTCATTTTAAACTTAACTTGTGTGTAGAAAGCAATTGCTAAGTGCCCTACTATTGCTACAGTTTTATCTGTCCTTGTAATAAATGCCTTTGAACCATGAGACAATTCTTTCTTTGATGAAGAGAGCCCTTGTTCAGAATATAAAAAGAATAGTCACCACAATAAACTTGTCAATGCACCCTAGCTTTGTCCATTTTCTTCTCTTCTCTTCAAATGAATGTGTGTGCGAGAGCCCCTCTTTTCTCACCCCTACCTTATTATTTTCATATAACTCATGGATCAGGTAAAAATCTCGGAGCTCCACCATCAACTTCTGAGATAAGTTGATCAAAATGTACTTTAGCCCACTGAACTCTCAGCAGATGGCCTGTTGGCTAGCAGGACAACAGGATTTCATTAAGGTACAGAGCAAAGAGTTCTGCTCACAGCTTCTGAGGCTGCCAGCTAGGACCCACTTGGCCCAAAGGAAAAAGAATGCCACTTTAAAACTTTCCCAGTCAATTTGCAGGATGGCCTGCCTGAACTATTGAAATCAGATCACTGTCCCCCTTCCCTTTTCTCTTTTCTAAACTAACCAACATTATTGGCTGCCTCTTGCAATCTCCGAATTTAGAAGGTTTTTGAAAGACAGATGTCAGTCTCTGAGAGTTGTGACTGACCCATTGACGTCACGTCCACTCAAGGTATCCTGTGGATGTCAAAGGCTGGCACCTTTGGAAACCAGATATTTGAAGGCAAAGCAGCTGAAGGCAAGGCAAGGAGGTTGATGGCAAGACAGTTGAAGGCAAAGCAAAGCAAGGCAAGGAGGTTGATGGCAAGACAAGGCATGGCAGGGCGATTGAAATCAAGGAAAAGCATTGCACAGCAGTTGAAGATAAGAAAGGCAAGGCAAGTCAGTTCAAGGCAAGACTGTAACAGAAAATTTTTATTTAAAACACTTATATTTATTAATACTTGTCAAACATCTATAAAACACCTATATCCTATAACCTAAAACCCAATACCTATAAACACTTAATAGCTAAGAACACCTAACCAACCCTATGCTAGTTTTCTTAAAAGGATATTAATATTCATAGCATGGGTTCGTGCAGGATAACTTGATTTTTTGGTAGGCTGGGTACAGCAGTTGCTGTAGACAGTCCTTTCAAAACTTAGCATCCATTGGGTCTAACTTTGCCAGATTGTATGGCCAGTTTATTTTAACCACTAAATTGTGGCTAGTTTATGAAACCAGTCTATTTTAACCACTAACCTTGAAGTGAGCTTCCTCCATCAGCTGAGACTTATTTCTATAGTCTCCTCAGTCCACGTGTGCTTCATGGCCTAGTTCCTCACTGTGGCCTCCTAACTCCCAACTGCCTTTTCTGTCAGCCTCATTAGGCTGACTTGACTGACGAAAGGCATATCTTCCAGTACACTTCTCCAGCGTGCGTTGATTTCTCAGTCTGTGAAGGCAAGCGGAAGAGGAAGAGAGTGCCCCGTGGAGCTCTCTGGTTTATATATAACATCACCTCGAATCGAGATCCTTTGGTGGTCTCCACGGCCCACAAGATCTCTTGAGATGTCTAGCAGTCCCATGGCTTCTCGAGGCAACCAACATCACCTGTGGTTTGTGCAGTTTCGTAGCCACACCCCTTCAACAAGGCATTTCATGTTTCTCACAGAGCTATGGCCTCAACTGGGCTCTGTCCATCTCGTCCCATGCAAGGGACACCAAGCTTTCCTTATGTGCTGCCAGATGTTAGGCTGAACTGCATACTAATTTCACTAAAGAGACCTAACTTCTACCACATATCTCCTTTTTTTGTTAAATAACACAATTTCCCTCTAATATTAATATATATCTACAATAAGAACAACCATAAGAATTACATATACAATATAAATGAATTGCTTATTTACAATACATAAACAAAATAGCAATAAATTTCTATCAATATACATAGATAGTATTTACATATTTTGACAATCCAATTCATTAAGACAAGATATAAATAAAATAATTTTAAATTCCTACCAATATTCAAGATAACCTTAAATATTTGTCATATATAGAAAATAATGCAAAATAATATTAAATTTCTACTAATATATACAAAATAACCTTAAATTTCTACCAACATACAAAATAATCTTAAATATTTACAAAATAACCTTAAATTTCATCAATATACATAAAATAATCTTATATTTCCAGTAATCTTAAATTTCTATTAATATATACAAAATAATATTAAACATATCAATATCTATCAATATATATACAAAATAACCTTAAATTTCTACTAATATAAACAAAATAATCTTAATTATTTTTTAATAATATAGAAAAGGAAAAGGAAAGAAAGGAAGAAATATATCTAAATCCACCCCTTTTCCTTGCCCAGTACCAATCCACATTTATATCCATTCACCATAACCATTCATCCTAAATGACAACAAACAATCACAACATATAACATAACACATAACAAAAAACTTCCATCCCACTTCTTGGGAATGGAGGTGTGAATATTTTTTGGGTACCCTTTAAAAAATTAAGATATAGGCCAATTCTCAGGAAAGTTAGTTATAGCTTTTGTTGTCCAGTCTCTGTATGATCGATCATTTTGGACTAGACCTTTCGAAATTGATTTTTGCATATTTTTGAGAAAACAGTGACAGAAGCCATCTGTTAGGCTGAATCATCTGACCTATTTGTTTTGTAGTTATTGTCATTCAGTCTTTGGCTCTGAAACAAATTTCTGCTCTAAGTTTGAGCAGGAGAAAGGCATATCTCAATTTTGTAAGTCTACTTGAAGTATAAACTCCATCTATGCTAAATGAAAGAATGGAATATCATGAACATCAGACAATTAATAACATATTCTTACCATGCAAAGGCATACATGTCTCGGCTAATAGGAGGTTCTCCCTGTTCAGATTTAATCTTTATGAGTTTTGTTGGTAACCACATTTTTTCATTCCCTGTAAACACATATGAATAACCATATCCTTATCTTAAAACTAGTGCAGGTTTCCATTCTAAAGTCAAAATATCCTTATAGTATATTGGTTGATGAAGTTCCTCAGTTTTTTCTATAACCCACTGTCTCTCAGCTGCAGTAGTACCTTTTTGACCAACATTCAAAAAATTCAGTGTTAGTAAAGCATTGTGCAATCTGTCCCTGGGATTCTTTAATTCCCCTTTTTATTAATTAAGCATCTCTTTGAAGGTACGATTAGCTCTTTCTACAATTTCTTGTCCTGTAGGATTGTGTGGTATATCAGTAATATGCTTTAAATTATAATATGCAAAAATTTTCTTCATTTTATTAAATACATATGCAGGAGCATTATCAGTCTTAATTTGTGCAGGTACACCCATAAATGCCATTATTTCTAATAAATGTGCAATAATACAATCAGCTTTTTCAGAACTTAAAGCAGTTGCCCATTGAAACCCTGAATATATATCAACAGTATGATGTACCTACCTTTGTTTTCCAAATTCTGTAAAATGAAACACATCCATTTGCCAGGTTTCATTCTTTTTAGTACCTCTAGGGTTACTATCAGCAAGTAATGGAGTTTGGTTATAGAGAAATCATGTAGGATACTTTTTAATTATTTCTTTGACTTGTCAAGTGATAGAGAATTTTCTCTTTAAACCTGAGCTGTAAATATAATGTTTCTCATGAAATTGTGAGGCTTCTTACATATTTCCTATTAGTAATTATCAGTCTCCTCATTTCCTTGTGCCAATGGACCTGGCAAACCCCTATGAGACCAAATATGAGTATTATATAATGGATTGTTTCTACTTCTGCTGACCTGTTATTGCAATTGTATAAATAATGAAGTTTGTTCAGAGTTATCATGAATAAATTCAGCAGTTTTTATATGCCACACAAGGCAGTTGAAGGCAAGGCAGTTGAAGGCAAGGCAAGCTGTGAGGTGACAGCCAGCATTTGTATCTAACCTTGGTGTGTTTCTACCATCACTAAGCTAAGTAATGTGGTCAGACTACTTCAATGGCTCCTACCCACACTGGCCAAGTTTGTCATGGAGAGGGCTCACTGTCCCTGTGTGTGACTCCAAGCTCCACTTCTGCAACATTGTCTGCCCTGGTGAGATAGCTAAGCATTGAAGGTAATACCCACAGGCTTACCAGTATTTGTGCAAGATAGAAGCTTGCTTTCTCAGAACTTAAATAAGTACAGGACTTTTACATTACATGTAGTACCAAAGAAGGGATCCTAGGGTGGTGACAACCCAGAATTGAGTTCTGTATTCCCAGAAACATCCGGTCAAGAAAGGGAACAAAGACAGCCCCTTCCAAACTTGAACTAATAAAAGTACAGTTGGATCCCATGATGAGGTTTTGGTACCTAAACAATGAAGCAATTTCTGAACCAAGACTTAAAACCCCAGGAACAACTCTGTTGAATATTCAATAGTTTCAAAGCACACTGATGGCCCCAACCCTTCCCTGCACCTCATTTTCCATATCTGTAATTGTAGATACTATGTCAGTTAACCAGAAGAGTCTAGAATGAGAGAGAGCCCCTCAAGGAGCTGCCCGCTCATCACTGCCATGAATCTTGCATTCTGCTCTCTAGTAGTTGCAAGCAGAGGAGGGAGGCCCTCATGGTTCCCACTCTCATCCCTCCCCAGAAGAGGCAAGAGCAGAGCTCAGCCTGCCTGTGATCATGCATCTGCCTGGCTGCTTTGCAAAGGTCCTCTGGCCCTCAGAGGAAGAGAAGTGAAAACGGGCTGAAGACCTGCTATGTGCCACATATATGATATTCCCACACCTTCTCTATGAATTCCTCACAACTTCATAAGGGTGTGTTGTCCTGGAGAGCTGAATAGTGTGTAACCTTGTCAGGAAGTGCAATGCCCAAGAAAGAAGTAGGTGGACCACAGCCCTCATGGGGGTAGAGGTAAAGTGGTGGTCCACAGTCTGCATGGAGCATGCTTTATAGAAGGGCAGGACACCCCGAGCAAGGACTGTCTCAGGAGCATGAGCCCTGAGGCCCAACAGTCTCTACCCTGCCCCATTATATATCCCTGTGGTGACTTCCTCGATGGCCCATAGAAGTCTGAGTTTTCTCTGTGATCTAAGAAAAGAAAGGCTTGGTCAATTAAAACTAAAGATGAATTTTCTCCCTTCACACCTGCTGAAAAAGTCTCGATCGCACAGGTTATTTGTAGTATGAAAAATTGACTTTTCAAGATAGATCATTGGGGGTGGGGAGGGTGGGTCAAAAGCCAGTGATTGGAGGTTAAAAATCACTTTTAGGTAGTCAAAGTTTAAAGACTTTGTGGCCAGCCTGGAAGCTGTGATATTCTCGTCTGCTGAAGTAGCTGAGACACAATTAAGTGACCTCAGACAAAAGGACGGTCTCGGGGCTGTTCAAAGAGAACAGTAGTCGTGGTAATGATGGCCTATGTTTACATCGGGCTTTCATCTACCTTCACAATACTTTAGCCAGTAATTATACCTTCCACCCTCCGAGGTAGGTAAAAATCACTGCATCCATTTTATAGGTGAGTGAAGAACTGGGACAGGGTGGCGGTGTTCCTGAGACCACACATACATCAACAGCACAGCAGCAAAGCAAGCAGTTCCTTTCCCTCCCTTCGCATGTCAGGGCCAGGTCTCTCTCTGTTCTCTTGTGGTGGTATTTCTAAGGGTGGGACTAAGCCTTTTAAGGAGGAGGAAGGGAAGGAGGAGAGGGGAAAGGAGCAGGGGGAAGGGGGACGAGAGAAAGAGGAGAGGAGGGAAGGGTGAGAAGAAAGGGGATGAGGAGAAGGAGGTGGTAAAGGAAAGATGAAGAGAGGAGGGGAAAAGGGGAGGAGGAGAAATGAAAGGGGGAAGGGAAGAGGGGGAGAAGGAGAGGAGGAGAGAGGGGAAAGGAGGAAGAGGAGAGGGGAAGAGAGTGAGAAGAGACAGTAGGGAGGAGAGGAGAAGGAGAAGAGAGAGTAGGGAGAAAGGAGAAAGAAAGAGGAGAGGGCGGGATGGGGGAGGAGAAATTAAGGCTCTGCTCTCCCTTCTCATCCCTTAAGAGCTAACTCTGTCCTCCCACGAGCTCCGCCCACTATCCTGGAGCCTCTCTGTTCTCCCTTTCTGTTTCCTCCACACCTCACAGCCAAGCCCCCAGTAATCCTTACCATTCCTAGGCTCAGAAAACCTGCAGAATCTCACTGCTGGCTCCACCCATCACTGCCTCCTGCTGAGAGCCTCAGCGGTCAGTCCTTTGCCCCCACAGTCTAAACAGGACACCAGAGTGGTGCTGCGAGGGAATGTGTCCCTCTTCCATGACCCTCCGGGGCACCCCTGAACAGTGCACGCCAAAGCCCAGGGCTCTCCAGGGTTCCCTCGTATACCCAACAAATGTTCCCTCCATCTTCTGAGCCTTCCCTTGGTCCCCTTTGCTGTCCGACGTTGCTGATCACCTGTCTAGAGTTAGAGCGTCCTCTCTTTCTCACATGCTCTTCCAGCTTCAGTCTCTCCCTCCTCGGGACGATTGACGGGTTCAGTATCATGCATTATTTACTGATTTCATTAATTCTCTCCCCTCCTTCCACTGTTTCCCAGCCACTCCTTCCCTTAATGTGTGCGGCATATGGAAGCATCTAGCCTTAGCTAAAATCTATTCACTCTGAAGTATAATTAGCGTTAGTGACATGTGGATGGCTTCTGCCTTTTGCTGCTGGGAACACAGCTGCAATGAACGCGATGTACTAACATGTCTTTGAGACTCTGCTGTTAATTCTTTGGGGGAATATCCGGAAGTGGAATTGCGAGAGCATGTAATAATTCTTTTTTTTTTTTTTTTCGAGACAAGGTTTCTTTGTGTATATTCCTGGCTGCCCTGGAATCACTTCCAAGCTGGCCTTGAACTCACAAAGTTCCACCTGCCTCTACCTCCTGAGTGCTGGGATTAAAGGCGTGCACCACTATTAATTCTTTGAAGAGCTACCATGCTGCCTTGCCCAGTGCTGATTCAGTTTGAAACTCTTCACATAAAAGCACTGTTTTGGTTGGTTAGTTTTTGAGAAAAGGTCTATGTGACCCAGGCTGGCTTGACTTCACTGTGGGATCACAGGTGTGGCCCACTGTATCTATTCTGCTGAGGCAGTTTCTGTGTTTCTGGCTGGAGGAGGCCACACAGAGATACTATGCAAGACATGGCTGGCAGAAGTGGGGCAGCAGTTGGTCACACCCAGACCCCCTTTTCTGTTCAGATGCTCTGGCTCCAAGGCCATATACTCAAAGTCCAGCAGTAGTAGGGCGCCCACCTCCATGCTCCTGTATATGTATATGTATGTATGTATGTATGTATGTATGTATGTATGTATGTGTGTGTATGCATATGATGGTGTATATGTATATGATGATGTATGTGTATATGTATATGTACATGAATATGATGATGCATATATATGTGTTTATATACACCTATAGGTATATGATGTGTATATATATATATGTATAAGTATATGTATATGTGTATGTATATATGAATATGGATATGATGATTTTTATAATATGATGTGTATGTATATGTGTATATGTATATGATGATATATATGTATATATGATGATGTATATCTATATGTACATGTATGTGTACGTGTACTTGTATATGTATATGATGTATATGTAAATATATACATATATGTATATGTATGTGTATATGCATATGGTGATGTATA
>CAJQZJ010004767.1:9852679-9871777 GCA_907164525.1 Lophiomys imhausi
TGTATGATAATGCCAGTAGCACTAACACATAAGCTTTAGTCCACCTGGGCTCCAGCTGCAGCCTGCTGTTCCTCCCACCCACTCTAAATCCTTCTGAATAAATGACAAGTGAATAAAAGGCTGTGGAAGGCTAGGAGTCAATGCAACTGAAGTACAAACAAGCTTTCCAGCATGGCAGGAGAGGAGCAGAAGCGAGCAGATGGGGAACAGGCAGCTAATAGGTGTGATCGTATGGAAATGAGAGGCCTCCACAAGATGCCTGGAGCTCATTGTTGAAGTGGTGTCAGGTTGACTCCTGCAAGAAAGAGGTGTTGGGACTTTGCTTTCATGGCTGTAACAACATACCTGACAACAAGCAAGCTAAGGGAAGGAGGGTCTATTTTGGCTCAGTTTTGGAGCATAGTGTCCACCATGATGGGGAAGGCTTATGGCTGTCTGAGAGCAGCTGGTTGCTCAAATCCTAGTAGATCCAGAAGCAGAGAGCAGGGAGTTCTGGTACCCAGCCAGCTTTTCCCTTTTCTCCCTTTTATTCAATTCAAGATTCCAGTCCATGGGGTGATACCACCTGTACCCAGCCAGGGTCCTTCTTCCTTCCTTAGTTACCCTTCCCTGGAAGTTTCTCACAGACACACTCAGAGACTTCTCTCCTAGGTGATTACAAAGCCAGTCAAGCCGCCTGTGAAGATGAATGATCAAAGGCGGGGTGGTGAGGACGAAGAAGGGGTAGTTAGAGGGAGGAGGAGGAAGGAGAGAGAGAGAGTTAGTTCACAAAAGCTCTTGATGGGGAAGAAACCAGAAGTCAGTCGGGGACACATGGAAAGATTGGAAAGATAGACAGATGGCAAAATGCTCCTGAGACTTAATGTGGCAGATATCATAGGCCAAGAAAGACAACAGAGAAGAAAGCTTAATTCCAAGATGACTTTGGGGGCCCAGATCAATCCCAATTGAGGATGGACCTTGTGTGAAGCACAGAGGAATAATATGAAAGCTGTGTCCTAGAAGAGCTAAGACATACAATAATTATTGCGGAGTTCGAATGCCAGTCGCCACATAGAGGATCAGTTGTAATGAAATATATATACATGTGTACATACACAGCCAACAAATAAAACCTCCAGTGCATAACATCTTAATCAAGTTGTTGGCCAAAGGAGCCCCATGGAAACCCCCAAACAATCCAAGGCTCTCCACAAATTGGTGGTAAGGCCCTATTGCTGAAGACAATACCTACATAATTCATTGAACATGGAGAAGTCAATCCGGTACCTAAATAAACCCTTAACCCCTACTGATCATGGTACTGGAAGGTAACAGAGGAGAGAGGTAAATACCTATTCAGCTACGCACCCTTCCATCTACAATGGTGAGCTGCCTGCAAGATACACCTGCACAAGAGTAGCACAAAAGTTGTGGGAGTAACCAGCCACCATCTGGCCGGATTTAAGATTCACTCCATGAGATGGAACCCATGTCCAAAGAACCTGAGACTAGACAGGCCATGGACCCAGAGGAAAACCAAATACTATTGTTCTGCTAAAGGATCCTAGCAGTAGAATGACTCCTAAAGACATTCTGCTATCCCCATGTATCCGTGCCTTGCTCAGCCATCATCACAGAAGCTTTCTCCTGTAATAGATGGGAACAAATATGGAGACCCCCCAAATAGACAATGTGCAGAGAGTAAGAGACCTTGGAATCGTTAGCACTCAATGGAATGGCTCCTCAAATCCCTCCCTTCAGGGATCAGGGAGCTCCACAGAAGAGAAAGTGGAAAGATTGTAAGAGCCAAAGGGGGTGGAAGACACCAAGGAGACAAGGCCTTCTAGACAAAACAGGACTGGGGCACAAATGAACCGACAGAGACCGTGGCAGCACGCACAGGACCAGCACGGGCCTAAGCCAGGTGAGTCCCAGGGCTGAGAGGGGAAGCAGACACAGCCCCATCCTTAACCCAGAACCTGTCTCCAGTTGAGAACAACTCTCAAAGGAAAAGGAAAACTTAGTTTTTTTCCAATAAAGTCTCACTGGATATACAAACCACATTTAAGGGCAGTAGATGGTCAACAGAAAACAAAGTTAATGATGTTTTTAGACTAATGCTTACTCTAGGCTTTTGTTGTTGTTGTTGTTTTGTATTGTGTTTTGTTTTCTTGTTTCTTTTTCTTTTTAAACCTTATGTGTCTTTTTCTTTACTATCATGGTTTCCAGTTTGTGTTTTTGTAGAATGTCTATGTGTGCAAATGTGTGTCCCTCTGCCTCTATATGTGTTTTTTGTGCTTTTTCTTTGGCTCTTTTTTTCTGTTTGTTTTGTCTTACTCTGGTTTGTTTGTATTTTATTCTAATTATTTTTTAGATGCCTGTTTGTTTTCTTTTGCTTTTTGCTTTTCTTTAGGGAAGAATGTGATTGCAGTCTCCACTAACACAAATTATGCAGTTGAGTTTCCTGAATTTTAGGAAATCACAGGGTTCAGCACATTCAGGGTGTAATGGATAAACCTCATCCTGGGAAAACCGCCTTCGTAATCATGTTGTCTCCTCTGCCAGGAAAGTATGCCTGTTTATTTTCTAATGAGAGAGAAAAAGAAAGGGTGTGGATTTGGGGAGGTGGGGAGGTAGGGAGGATCAGAGAGGTTTTGGGGGAGAGGAAATTGTAATCATAATATATTGTATGAAAAAACTCTGTTTTCAATTTTTAAAAAATATATACATACATATATGTATATGCATTACATATGCATACATGTACACACATATATTATGTGTGTACATGCGTGTACATATATGTATGTATGTCCATATACATATATAAAATGCAATTTTTTTCTGTCCCATCTTCCTCCTTTAGTCAAGGCACACAATCCCTCTTCACCCTTTTCAACAAGTATAATCTGCTCTTGGCAGTCTTGGAGTGCCACCTGGTGGTACTTTAAGGTATTAAATTCTCATTGTGTCTGGGAGCTGCATTCTCTGCTGTAAATTTTTAAAAACATAGTACTTCAGCAAATGTTTGCTGCCAAAAACATTGCAATGGACATCATGACCACAGACAGATGTCCCCCCAAATCACCAACTCCATGACAATGTCTGCTAAGGAGAACAACTTACATGAAATACATACAGAATTCAAAAGAAGAATTCTGAACATGCTCAACGTGTCCAAAGCATATAAAGAAGGGAAAAGCCTGAATAAATAAAAAAGTAAAAGCCTGAATGCACTTAAAGAGGACAAGGACAAATGACTGAAGTCCAAGAAAACACATGCTGGTGGCTAACGGAAATAATGAGGACAGAGCAGGACAAGAAAACTGAATTGCACAGAGATACAGAAACACTAGAGAAAACCCCAGCTGAAGTAAAGCACAGAATGAAAACCCCAATAAGCCCCACATAGTTGTGGGAAGTCCCACCACCAGAACAGTGTTAATCACATGATCTTAAGTTTGGTGTGACTCTGAGAACTTGCATCTACTTTCATCATGGAGACTGTCTGGAGTTTGTTATGCTGCTCCTGTATCTGTTTCTGGTTTTTGAGTCTACGCAGCATTGGTTTCTTAAGAAGAGTTTGTTAAATGGTCTTGTTAAATGGGTTTTGGAGGTTAGACCCAGGGACTTCTCTCTTTTTCTTTTCTGTATCCTTCTTTCTCTCCTATGTAGGAGTGAACAGACTTGAGAAAAATGGGACATAGACATAGTATAGGAAAGATCAAGAAAAAAGGACAGATTATTGAATATAGCTTTATACCTTTGTATACTGATACAAAATTAATATTATATTTGGCTAAATTGGTACTGATCATTGTATATTAATGCAAAATTAAGATTGTACTGGGCTACATCGGTATTGATCTTTGTATATTGATACAAAATTAAGATTATATTTGGCCACAATGGTATTGGCCCTTGTATATTGATGTAAAATTAAGATTGTATTAGGCTACATCGGTATTGATCTTTGTATATTGATACAAAATTAAGATTATATTTGGCCACAATGGTATTGGCCCTTGTATATTGATGTAAAATTAAGATTGTATTGGGCTACATTGGTATTGATCTTTGTATATTGATACAAAATTAAGGGTAATGCTTCTTAAAGGTATTGTTCCTACTAATGCTTAAAAATGAAATGTACATAGGATTTGGAAAGATTTAAGTTTAAAAGCTACTTACAAAAGGCAGGCTGCAATTCAAATTGTCCTTTGAGATCTCAAAATATATACACTAAAGGTTTGTTTAGCTCCAAAATATCAAAATAATTTCTTCTTTAATCCGGATTGAAAGGTAATACTTTATATATTATCAAAAAAACAAATTTGCTCCAGGAAAAATATAACCTGACCCCCCCAAAAAAAGGTAATTGTCCCAGAGTTAGGATTAGGGCAGGGCTCTGTTCTTATCTTTCCAGGAGATTTAAAGCATCCATTCAAGGAATCCAGGGACAACTGGACAACGGAAACCTCAGCAGAAAACAGATCAGACACCAAAGAAGACGAGTGGCCCAGATGATCCAGCCTTGCAGACTTCTTCAATAGCAGTTTCCTCAAAAGTCTATAACCACAACAACTCAAAATCGCTAAGATCGTTCAGCTCCACAGACTACTCCAGCCAGATCTTCAGTAAAGTTCTGAAGATCAGCTTCTGTCTATGAACTTCGTAGGACATCTAAATAGCTGAGCACAAAGGGACTGAACATCAAATGATTCTATTAACATTTTTAACCATTTTTCCATTCTTATTTGGGCCCCAAACAGGTTTACTACGTCCCAAATCAGCAGGAAGTCATTTTAAGAGAACAACGTCCCATCCCCAGAAAGTGGGGAGGGTGTTCTTCCCCTTTGGTTATTTGATAGATAATAGAAAATTTTGTTATTTAGGGGAAAAGACTACAAGCTGTTAAATGGGTTTTGGAGGTTAGACCCAGGGACTTTTCTCTTTTGCTTTTCTGTATCCTCCTTTCTCTCCTATATAGGAGTGAACAGACTTGAGAAAAATGGGACATAGACATAGTATAGGAAAGAACAAGAAAAAAGGACAGATTATTGAATATAGCTTTATACCTTTGTATACTGATACAAAATTAATATTATATTTGGCTAAATTGGTATTGATCATTGTATATTAATGCAAAATTAAGATTGTATAGGGCTACATCGGTATTGATCTTTGTATATTGATACAAAATTAAGATTATATTTGGCCACAATGGTATTGACCCTAGTATATTAATGTAAAATTAAGATTGTATTGGGCTACATCGGTACTGATCTTTGTATATTGATACAAAATTAAGATTATATTTGGCCACATTGGTATTGATCTTTGTATATTGATACAAAATTAAGGGTAACGCTTCTTAAAGGTATTGTTTATAGTAATACTTAAAAATGAAATGTCAAGTTTTGACCTCTCGCTACCAACCGACATAAACTGTTTAGGATAATTAAGAAACGGAAACTAATAGTCATGAAAACGTGTCATTTGGTTAGTTACTATGACAGTCTATCACAGTTATTTTCTAAGCTACTCAGAAATCAAGTTGCTAAGAGACAAGCAATATTTGCTTATCTAAATATAAGATATAGATAGGGCATCTTCAAAAACCTCAAGAGATCTGCAGAATATGGCATTCAAAGATGTTTTCTTAACTTAAGATTTTTTGATATCGAGACATGTCAGCTCCTGACAGCACCCCCTATTCTACTCCAAGTAGAAGATGAGCATCGAAGAATCTCCAGTGGGAAATGATTGAATTGGTGGTAAGCCTTTCTTTTGACAAGAAAAACCCCTTGCTTCAACTGTAGACAGACTACTGTCCAAAAAGGACAAAACTTGGAAGCAGGTAAGTCGACAGCCTAGCTCTGCCAAGACAGGGTAGGTAAGTCCTTCATAATTCCTGCTCTACAACCAATGTCTGTCAGAGAAATGGGGCCAAATGGCTGAAGATTGATGCTGTAATGTATGGAGAGAAAATGGGAACTGTCCAGGCAGCCACTGGTATGTCATTTCTTAGTTTTGGAAGCTGCAGGCCCTGCACTTCCTGTATAATCAGATATATTTATCCTTCTCAGGTCTCTGAGGTGGTTGAAGAATAGATAGCTAGAGTCTCATAGTTAAATTTTGAGTTGTTTAGGAATCAAGAGGGTGTTCTGGATCTAAGAAGATGTTTTTAAAATTGTGAGGCAAGTTAGTATGAAAGCTGAGTTAGATATAGAACTTTAAACTTATGGAGATGGTTAGATAGTAGAATGTTAAAGTCAGGTGCCAAATACATATGGACTGGACATTGGGAATGTATGCTAAGCCATATAACTCACATAATTGTGGCCTATTTATTTCTGTTGTTTTGTGTTGTATTTATAGTTATAAGAAAAAGAACCATTTGTTGGACTGAAAGGGAGAGCTGTTGGGGGGGGGAAGAAATACCTTGAACTAAAAAAAAAAAGGAAGAGGATGGGGGGTGGAGGGGGGGGAGGGTAGAAGGGTGGGACTAGAGGGGAGAGTAGGGAGGGGATTGTGATTGAGACGTAACTTGAAGAAATAAAAAATAAATTATTAAAAAAAAGAAGAGTTTGGAAGCTGGGCGTGGTGGCACACATCTTTAATCCCAGCATTCCAGAGGCAGAGGCAGGAGGATCTCTGTGAGTTCAAGGACAGCCTGGTCTACAAAGTGAGTCCAGCCAGCCAGGACTACACAGAGAAACCCTGCCTCGAAAAGCCAGAGAGAGAGAGAGAGAGAGAGAGAGAGGGAGAGAGAGAGAGTGTTTGGAAATCTTCCTTCCTTTCTTTAATGAGGTAATTAGATTAGTGTTGTTGTTAATTCTGTGTCTGTCAAGAAGAATTCTGTATGGATCTGTCCAGATCTCTCAGATTTTCTTTACTTAGAAGATATCTTATTATTGCTTCAATCTCATCCCTAGTTCTTGATCTGTTTAAATTATTTATTTTTATTTTGTTTTCATTTTGATAGGTTATATGTATCTAAAAATGTATCCATGTATTTTTAGATTTTCCAATTTAGTGGATTATAGATTTTTATAGCAGTCTGATAGAATATGGACTATTATTTCAATATATGTTGGGGCTTGATTTATGTCCTAGCATGTGTGTTTTAGAGATGATTCCAGGAGCTGCCGAGAAGAACATACGTTCTTTAGTGTTTGGATGAATGTTCTGTTGATACGTTGGGTCTGTTTGATGCATGATGTCACTTAACATGCCAACATGTCTCTATTCTCTTTATCCAAATGATCTGTCTATTGCTGAGAGTGGAATAGACTGTCGCTGTGTTGGGGTTCATCTGTACCTTTACATCTGGCAGTAATTGTTTTATAAAACTGGATGGACCTGAGCTAGGTGTATATATGTATGTCACGGTAAGGTCCTCTTGATCCCTGGCCATGCCCCAATGCAAGGACTTTAAAGGCAGGTGGTATCTAGAGACTAATAGGGGCCACTTGCTCAAAAGAAGCAGAGTGGAGAGTCAGTGGCCAAGTCTCCCAGTCCTGGTTGGGGCTGGGACAGTGTAACCATTCCCTCAGCTTCCCTGGGCACAGACACTACAGGAGCTGGAAGAGCCATGGGCAGATGAACAACACACACACACACAGACATGAATGACTGGGTGGAGCCCATCACATTATAGAGGGTTGTTTTGTTTTGGTTTGTGCTTTCAAGACAGGGTTTCTCTGTTTAACAACCCTGGCTGTCCTGGAACTCACTTTGTAGACCAGGCTGGCCTCAAAGTCACAGAGATCCACTTGCCTCTGCTTCCCAAGTGCTGGGATTAAAGGTGTGCGCCACCAGCCCTGCCCATTATAGAGGCTTTGTCAAAAGGAACGCATTGGGAATGTAAATTATACCCATGAATACCTTCACAGCAACATCAAGACTAATATATTACCAAAAAGTGGGACACCACAACCTTGACATGTAAAATTCACCATATCACTGGGACATGAGGCCCCAGAACGACTGACTGGCCCAACATGATGTGAGTAGGTAGACATGGGCGAGTGGCTCAGGTGGGAAGCGCGGACCCCATATCACTGTCCCACTGCCCAGTGGGGAAAGTGAGGGGCAGCCAAATTAACCAACCTGCTCTAGGCCTCCAGAATAGTGGAATAACCAGGCTGAGCCTGCATCCCATCTCCTGACAGGGGTGTGATGCCTGCTCTTTGCTCTGTCCACTGTCCCTCTGTCCTCCTTTCCCTTCCCATGTCCTGAACAGCACTAGTGTTAAGTTCAAGACTCCAAACCTACCCTGACTGCAGCCCCCACCCCAGGCGCATTGAGTTGTTCTTGGAAATTCATTATTGTGTTTCCCCTAGGCTGTCAAGCGGATCAGTGATCCTGCGTCAGTGATCTGAGTCTCTGAATAATTCAAGGTCCTGTGTGATAATGGCCTCTTTTCTCTCTGTGTGCAGGAACCTGGAGTCTTGAGATGCTCCACTTCCACTCCCAGCTCATAGAAGAACAACTGTGGTTTGCTAGAGAAGCCCTAAAGCTGCCACCCTGTTCTGCTCTCTCCAAAATGGCCTCAGGTGATAACCACAGCAGCTCTGACTGGGGACACGAGATTTGATAGGTCTGAGCCTATTTCCTTAACAAAGTCCTCTCATATGGGCTGAAAAGGTAGCCCAGCAGCAGAGCACTTGCCTAGCATGCTCAAGGCTCTGGGTTCAATCCTCCATTACTATAAAGAAAGTCCCTTTTCAGAAAGTACTTGTGATAATAATAGAAGATGATTCACATAAAGCTGCTCCATTAGAGCTGGGACATAGCTCCCACTCCTAGGACCCATCAGCTTTCCCTCTGAAACCTTCAACTGCCTCAAAGCCTCTTATGTTAGCTGTCACCTGGAGATAGCCACAGGGACAAGGGATGGGGATAAGCTGCCACCAGAAGTCTTGCTTTCCAAATGTGGTCTGAATGCCCCAATTCAGTACTACAGGGAGCCTGCCCTGCTTTAGTGCCTTCCTCCTCCGCAAATGTTGATACCCATGCTGACACTGCTGGCTTCCCTGAGGAGCACCAGAGGGATAGTATAACTCAAGATCATCAGCACATGTAGATGATGGGTCTATGTTCACAGTAAGTTTCCAGGAAGCAGCAGCAGGCAGAATCACTTCACTGGGGAATATTTCCTTTTCTCTGCAGTGAAGTGTAATCAGACATTCACTGAAGAAAGTTTTATTAGAATTGATTCCTGACTAACCCTTAGCCAATGTGGCAGCAGAACATGAATGCCACAGCATCTGTTACTCATCAACCCCAATCCAGCCATCCATCATCCATCCATCTATCCATCCATTCAGTTAATCTCCACTGAATCCCTGATGTCTGAAGGGGATGCAGTATTTTATCTCTAAGGGCACAGTTTAACTTTATGAGTAGCACACTAGACTGTCACTGCCTAACCACACTGTGAGCTTTTCAAGAAGAAATCATTCCAGGCAAGGTTCAGTGTTGGAGGCCAACAAAGAGAATGTGAAAGACTGGGACCACTGCCACAGGCTGCCTCCCTCTGGCTGTCCCAGAGTGGGGCTACTAGTTGGGTTGTGCAGAGAAGTGGGAGGGAAACACTGGGACTGACTGCTCCGAACAAATGAGCCTGGATCACTCAGCAGCCTTCAGAGCTCCTCAACTGGCTCAGAACCTGGATTAGTCTGGGGAGAGGCCATTTATCTGAGCACACCCTGGCATTCACTCACCAACGTGGCAGCCGCCCACTCTCCTTTCATCTCAGAAGCCCAGGGGCCACTAAGGCTGGCTGGAGCCCATCATTAATGACGGATGCTATCAGTGTCAGCTCTCCAGGAACACATGCAGGGCTGCTGTCAAAAGCATCTCCCTCTGGTCTTGGCCACACTAAGGTTGCTTGATGCACGGATAGCATGGCTTCGATCCCTCCCCTTGGCCTCTCTCCTTTCTTCATCTCTCATCTCCATCAGCATCTTTTGTGTGCTGTTCCCTGCCCCTCCACCCTTCTTCTTGTTGTCATTGTTTGTCCCCCTTTCCCTTCTCACTGACCCTCTCCTCCTTTATGCTGTGTCTATTCCTATTCCTTCACCCTCTTTACATGTTGCTCATCTCTGCCTTTTGTGCATTTCCTCCCTTAATGACTAGTAGAGGTCATTGTAAAAGCGCCCTTCAATTTCCTGGATCATTTCCCCGTCGAAGGACACTCACTTTTCTTGTCTTTTTTTAAGCATACATGCGCCTGTTTGAGTTTATGTTCATTCACCACATGCTTGCAGTGCCTGCAGAGGCCAAAAGATGGCATCACATTCCCCGGAACTGGAGTTGCAGGAAACTGTGAGCTGTCCATTGTGGGTGCTACGAACTGAACTCAGGTCCTCTGTAAATGCTGAGCCATATCTCCAGCCCCCGTCTTTTCTCTGTGCATGGCAATGACCTAACTAAGGAGTGAAGTTGTATTTCTGAATTATTATAAAATTACTGAATAGTAATCCCAGTACTGGCCATTTAGATAGCAGGCTGTAAACAGAGTTCACAGCCTATGGCTCTAAGAATATTTCAAAGAGGCTTTTTTTTTTTTCAGTAGAATGCTTTAAGGTCTAAACCAGAAAACACCTAGCCCATCCCTGAAGTTTGGCACCTGCTGCAACACTGATTCTCTGACACACATCAGCATCTTGGTTGCTTATAGGCTGCTTACTGTCCTAGACTCAGACACTGGGTGGCCTTAGGAAGCATAGGAGGCTCCTTCTGGAGCTGGAGCACAAACAGAGATCACAATCAACTGACTGACAAGTGTGTGTCCAACCTATTTCCTTGGCAAATATATGCTGGATGCCTTAGCTGGTCCTCGGTATACTCTGGAATCCCAGAGAAGTGGGCTCTAAGCCCAGGGAAGAAATGCCCTTGCTAGTGAGGTGAGAGGACAAGCAGCAAAAAAAACAAAAAACAAAGCTTCCTTCTTCCATATTTTTATATAAGCTTCCAGAAGAAGATGTGGCCCAGACTAGAGGTTAATTTTCCCAGCTCAGTGATCTACATTAAAGCTGTGTTTTCCCACCTTAAAGATCCAGATTAGAAGTTTCCTACTTCAAATTAAGCAAAAAAATCCCTCACAGGTGAGCCCTCCGCTTTTGAGTTTTAGTTAATTCCAGATGTAGTCAAGCTGACAACCAAGAATAGCCACCACAATGAATAATGAAATCCTAATAGGAGTATAGATGTAGCCCTTTTCTATGAACCCTCCACACACTGTATACTCTAGCACACCCACCATCATGGGAATTGCCTGCAGCTGGCAGGGGAGTTCAGATGGGACCTGCTGAGATCAGGCAAGGGTCAAATAACCTTCCCCATTCTCTTTTTCTTTTCTTTTCTTTTTTGTTTTGCTTTGTTTTTGTTTTTTGAGACAGGGTTTCTCTGTGTACCTCTGCTGTCCTGGACTCACACTGTAGACCAGACTGACCTTGAACTCACAGAGATCCACTTGTCTCTGCCTCCCAAGGGCTGGGATTAAAGGTGTGCACCACCACACCCAGATAGCTGTGAACTGCCATGTGGGTGCTGGGATTTGAAACCGGGTCCTTTGGAAGAGCAGCCAGTGCTCTTAACTGCTGAGCCATCTCTACAGCCCCTCCCACCCTCTTTTCCTTAAGGAATGTCAGTGGACTCCATTTTGAGGGTTGCTTTTGGATAGGTACAGTTGCTTGGACGAAAATTTTAAAAAATGTGACATCGTGATAGTGGTACCTCTGTGGAGCCTGACTGACTCCATCTTGAAAAAAGATTCCATTTTGTATAAATTTTGACTCAGAGCTGACCTCCAGTTCCAGAAAAATAGCAGAATGTACCTGACCTTGCATTCCAGGGGTGTTCCCTCATCATTACCAGACAGCTCACTCTGAGAAAGCTCCCAAATATTCTACCAAACTAATAGTCGAGCTGACCAATAATGGTATGACAACAACCACGAGCCAATTAGGGATAGACAGGTTTGTCTGTCCAAATGTCTTCCAATCCTATGGTAGAAACCTATTACTTTGTCTAAATCTGTATATAAACCCTGTGCTTTCTGGGCTCAGGACTCTTAACTCAAAACACTGCGGCAGTGAGCCTCAGGAATCCAAGCTCTGAGCTTGAATAAACAACCCTCATGCATTTACATCGGAGTTGGCTCCTGTGTGGTCTTTGAGGTCTCCAGAATGGGGCAGAACACCTCCTCATGGAGTGAAGGTAGTGTTGTATTGTCACGGGTAGACAACCTTGGGCAGCTCTGGTGTTCCACTGTTAGTGATCAGCTTACATCACAACAACTTTATGGGCTGATAACACTCAATTCAAAGACCAAATAGCCGGAATTTACAAAGGCAGAGGAGACATTTGCTCAAACCATAAGGCTGTTTCTAACTCAGGACTGCTTCAAACACAACCCAGTATGGACACTCCTTAGGTACCTGCAGGACACTCAGGGGATAAGGCTTGCATACATCAGCAACCCCTTCTGACTGCAGAGACTGAAATCAGCCCTGGTAGGTTAGACACTTTGGACCATCAGAGATCAAAGGAAGAATTCACTAAACCTCATGGTTCTTCCTCTCAATAAGATTGGCTTCCATGAGAACTCAGGGTAATATGGACACCACAAACAAGTTCATCTTAAAGAATCATACAGCCCCCAATGGCACACAGAAGCCTAGATTAAAGGAACCAGCCCTAATTGCTCTTGAACCTGAGGACAGACATGTGGTGTCAGTGAAGGCAAAGTGGTTGACTGCCGGTTGACTTTCAATCAAGTGGCCCCAAATAGCCCGAGACATCTTTAGGTATACAATCACAATCCTGCTTGCCTGAGCAGTGACATCATTGGTTATTTTATTTAAAGAAATCATGACATGGGCATTATAAAAGCCCCAGTAAGTTTCCCTTCCTCACGCTTAGGTCAATCATCTCCAACCATATTTTGTACTACAAAGCACAATTTCAGCAAGCCAAAAATAAATGTCTATCCAGGCATGTTCTGTAGACATGAGCACATACATAGCTGGCAGCAAATACAGTTACACAGTTATGCAAGGTGAGAGACAGAATAAACATTTGTGGATATGTCTGTTCATCAAATAACACTCCTCTGTCACAATAGTTTTTTAATTGAAGGCAGGGACATGCTCATTGTACCAAGCAACCTTTCCTGATATGCACCTATCAATTTCTGATCTTTCTAAGAATCATTTTATTTTAAAGCTCTATTGATCGGACACAACTTCCTCAGAACAGCTATGCAAGCAGAATTCACTGTTCCCCACAGCTACCACAGCCTTCTCAGTGTGACTGTCGCTGTTTCTCTAGGGACGTGATTACATGTCCCAAAATACCCAGGATTAGTGGTCACATCTGGAGGATCGATAGTGGCAGAGAGAGGAGAGGAGGGTTTTAACCCTCGAAAGAGTGTTGAGGAAAACAGAATCATCCACAGGGTTTTGAGCCTGCATGACCCCTATTGCCATGAGTATAAACAGCATAGCAAAAGCAAGGAGGGCTTGTAGCACATGCAATCTAGCTAATGAGCACAGAGGCCACCAAATTCACCACAGGTTCTTGCCAAGTCGGAAGGGGTTTCCAAGGGCCTTACCACAGTACAGTCCTACCAGTGAACCATTCATACACTGTTCCCTGCATGGCCACCAGCACCTTAAAAAAGTTCACGTGGGTGTTCTCTATTGTAGCATTTAACACAATAGTCTCCTAGTTCAGTTCCCCAACTGTCACCATAACATTATGTCATACACCAAGAAACAAACGGCAGAGTGTGGTAGTTCATGACTTTAATCCTAGCACTTGGGAGGCAGAGGCAGGCAGATCTCTGCATTCAAAACCAACCTGTTCTACATAATGACTTCCAGGACAGCCAGAGCTATGTAGAGAGACCCTGCCTCAAACAAAATAACAACAAAACAAAAACAAAGAATAGAAAAGAAACAAGTATATTTTCCACAGAAATAAAAGAAGCATCTACAGGCTTCCAGACCTGGTGACAAGTTTTGCCAAATATCCAGATATATGGCCACACAAATTCAAATGCTTTTCAAAACAACAGAAGAACATATTTAAAATCCAGACAGTCCTCAGAAATGAGGCCACCACAGAGACAGACTATGGTAGGAACAACACACCTTACTCTTGAAGGTGAAAAGGGCCCCTAAGGTTTTGAGAAAATAAACCCTGGTTGTTTTTCCTGACTGGGAAGAATTACCAGTGCCTGAGAGCCATAGTGCATGCTAAATGTTTTGAAGAAACAGCCAGCTTTTCATGATCCTTGACCTTGGTAACAGTGCACAGTATTCAGATCTTACTCCCAGTCTACTTTTCTAGGATAATTTTTATTCTTTTTTACATATATATTTTTTTGGTTTGGTTTTGGTCTTTCAAGACAAGGTTTTTCTGTGTATAATCCTGACTGTCCTGGACTCGCTTTGTAGGCCAGGCTGGCCTTGAACTCACAGAGATCAACCTGCCTCTGCTTCCCGAGTGCCGGGATTAAGGGTGTGCACCACCACACCTGGCAATTACAGACAGCTGTGAACTACCATGTGGTTGTTGGGATTTGAACCTGGGTCATTTGGAAGAGCAGCCAGTGCTCTTAACCTCTAAACCATCTCTTCAGTCCTTAAATATATTTTTAATTAAAATAGTATTACAACACTTTCTCCCCTTTCTAATTTCCCGCAGTCCCTCCCAGCTACCCTCACTCAAACCCCTTTCATGATATCCCCATTCTCAAGTCCATAGTCCCTTTTTCTTTGATTACTGTTGTTACATACATGTGTATGTCTATGTACAAACACATGTAAATACAATATAAAATAACATAATATGAATATATTGGAGAGTATATATAATATTATATATAACATATATTTATATATAATATGAATACCTGGACAGTCTTTTTTGTTGTTTCTGTGTATATGGTTTGAAATGTCCACTCACATGTTGGAACACAGCCGATGGTGCTATTCTGGAAGGGAGTGGTACCCTTAAGAGGCAGAGTAGTTGCTGGAGGAAGTGGGTTGCTAGGAGTGGGCCTTGAGATTTTATAGTCTGGCCTGACTTCCTGCTCATTGTCTGCTTCCTGTCCATGGATGCAATATGACAGCAGCTCTCCTGCTCCTGTTGACATGCCTTCCCCCACCATGGTATGTTTACTGCTCTGTAGGCAGTGGGACCTGGGAGAGTGGAGCTCATAAATGAGGTGGACTAAAGTCTCATTCAATAGCCAACTTTATTCAGAGCATCAGACAATTTATGCAACCATGAAGGCAAGCTGCACTTGGCAGAAACATGTTTCTCCATAGAGGCATATAAACAAATAACAATAGTCACTTGTAATGAGTTATCTGAAGTAAACGCACTCCTATCTGCTGTACCTGGAAAAGGCATGAAAGCATATCCAATAACAATTGTTTTGTTTTTTTAAGAAACTGAGGTCACAAGACTCTTGTCTTAGTTTCTTGAAGTTTTCTCCTCAAAGACTCCATTCTTGGACCATGTTCAGGCAATAGTAGAATGACACCAGAATAGACCTCCCCTTCCTTAAGTTGTTCTGTCAGGTATTTTTGTTTCAATAAATAGGCAACAAGGCAAGTAAGTCATGCAGTCCCACTCCCAGAACCTCTGACTGGAGTGGGGCCTGGACTATGGGTGTGTTTTCTAACACTTTGCTGGATGCACAATGTAAATTTCAGAGGTTCACACCTCACTCCTCCACCACCAGAGAGTTAGGTGGTGGCCATCAGAGGAGGAATTCAGAACATTACTGAATAATCTACTTTCTCTCTTTTTCCTTTTTTTTTTGTTTGTTTTTTGTTTTTTTGGTTTTTGGGTTTTTTTTTTTTTTTTTTTTTTTGTGACAGGGTTTCTTTGTGTAACAGCCCTGGCTGTCCTAGACTGAACAAGAAGGAGAAAGCAAACTGAGCTCCAGGATTCATCCCATTCTGAGTCTTAACTGCAGAAACAATGTGATGACTGCAGATACACTGTGGTGACTGCAAATACAGTGTGATGACTGCAGATACAGTGTGGTGACTGCAGATACAGTGTGGTGACTGCAGATACAGTGTGGTGACTGCAGATACAGTGTGGTGACTGCAGATACACTGTGGTTACTGCAGATACAATGTGGTGACTGCAGATACACTGTGGTGACTGCCTCCTCAGGCTCCTGCCACCCTGGCTTCCCCACCACACATTGTACCCTGGAACCATGAGCCAAAATAAACCTTTTCTCCACTACATTGCTTTGTCACAAGAATGAGAAAAATAACCAACACGGTGTGGAATTAGCAAGGAACCCCCTAAGATCAAGAAGAACATAGGAGGGCATGTTGTATCTCCTGGGAGGGCATGTTACACACTGCAGTCTCCTGGGCACTTGCTGTCTCTCTGTTCCTCCATCCTTACTTAGAGAGAATTGTCCTCACTTGAAACTTCATGATGTCAAGGGCCACAGATCTAGGGAGAAGGAATGTCTTCAAGGCAAGACCAGAGTTGTGTGGCTTTTCCTGGAGAGACTACTATCTACTACTGGTTGCTGAACCAATGAGTTTATTAAGATTACATTAGGTCCCCCTTTGGCCATTTGACGGGTTATAGATACTTGTTGTTATTTAGGGGGAGAGATTACAAGCTGTTACATGGTCTTGTTAAATAGGTTTTGGAGGTTAGACCCAGGGATTTCTCTCTCTTTCTTTTCTGTATCCTTCTTTCTCTCCTATGTAGGATGAAAAGACTTGAGAAAAAATGGGGTATAGACATAGGAATGATGAAGAAAAAGGGACAGATTATTGAATATGCTCTTATATCTTTGTATATTGATATAAAATTAAGGTTATCTCTTTTTAAGGTATTGTACCTAGATAATGCTTAAAAATGAAATGTGAAGTTTTGTCCTTTTATTAGCAACTGTCATAAACTGTTTAGGATAATTAAGAAATGCAAACTAATAGTCATTCAAGCATGTCATTTTGTTAGGTAATAGGGCAGTCTATCACAGTTATTTTCTAAGTTAATCAGAAATCAGGTTGCTAAGAGACAAGCAATATTTGCTTGTCCAAATATAAGGAGGTAGATAAGTGGTCTTCAAAAGCCTCAAGAGATATGCAGAATATGGCATTCAAGATGTTCTCTTAACTTAAGATTTTTTTTGATATTGAGACATGTCAGTTCCTGACAGTACCCCCTATTCTACTCCAAGTAGATGAGCATCAAAGAATCTCCAATTGGAGATGGTTGAATTAGTGGCAAGCCTGTCACTTGGCAAGAAAAAATCCTGGCTTCAACTGTAGACAGAATGCTGTCCAAAAAGGACAAAACTTGGAAGCAGGTAAGTCGACAGCCTAGCTCTGCCCAGACAGGGTAGGTAAGTCCTTCATAATTCCTGCTTTACAATCAATGTCTGCGCTGGGTGTGGTGGTGCATGTCTTTAATCCCAGCACTTGGGAGGCAGAGGCAGGCGGATCACTGTGAGTTCGAGGCCAGCCTGGTCTACAAAGCAGAATCCAGGACAGCCAGGGCTGTTAAACAGAGAAACTCTGTCTCAACCCCCCCCCCCAAAAAAAAAAAAAACAATTAATGTCTGCCAGAGAAACGGGGCCAAACAGCTGAAGATTGATGCTACTGGTATGTCATTTCTTAGTTTTGGAAGCTGCTGGCCCTTCACTTCCTGCATAATCAGATATATTTATCCCTCTCAGGTCTCTGATGTGGTTGAAGACTAGATAGCTAGAGTCTCACAGTTTAATTTTGAGTTGTTTAGGAATCAAGAGGGTGTCTGGATCTAAGAAGATTTTTTAAAATTGTGATGGAAGTTAGGATGGAAGCCAAGTTGGATATAGAACTGTAAACTCATGGAGATGATTGGATAGCAGAAAGTCAAAGTCAGTTGCCAAATATGTATGGACTGGACACTGGGAATGTATGTTAAGCCATATAACTCTTATAATTGTGGCCTAATTACTTCTATTGTTTTGTATTGTATTTATTGTTATAAGAGAAAGACCATTTGTTGTGCTGAAAGGGGGAGCTGTTGGGGGTAAAAAGATATTCCTTAAACTTAAAAAAAAAGGAAGTGTATGAGAGGTTGAGGGGGAGAGGGTGGGAGGATGGGACCAGAGGGGGGAGCTGGGAGGGGACTGCGATTGAGATGTAACTTGAAGAAATAAAAAAAATAATAAAGAAAGAAAAAAACAACAACAAACAAAAGAGTATATTAGTAAGGGTCAGGAACACGGGTAACTCAAGCAGCTGTATTACAGAAAAGCCTATCCCAGCTGCATCACTGCCATTCCCTGTACAACATGGGTGCAGCTCCATGTAACACTCCCCTCTCCCCTAGCAATTGTTATTACTTATATAATCCAGGAGGTTTTTAATTCCCCAACATCCTGAGTCTTACAGGTTGCCTGTGCTTTGTGAGCACTCCTTTCAGGAAATAATGCCTCAATCTGGAAGGCCACAGCTTACACAACAGGCAGCCACAGCCTTTTCTGTCCCTTTTACCAGGAAAGCAAAACCTCTTCGAAAGACAGCAGACTTACCTTTTAAGTATCACTGCCATTTGTTCTTACTGCTATCCTCTAGCTGCAAGGGAGGAGAGGAAATCTAGTTCTGACAAAGTAGACTAGAATGACACAACTGGCTTGGACCAATGTTATTCTCTCCATCTTCCAGTCTTTACACACCAACACATCCCGTTGGAGGCCAGTTGCTCTGAGCCCTACAGCATCCTGATTCCTCATTTAACAGCACCAGGCAAACTACTATACAGCAGCTGATCATCCTTTACAGACCCCAACCCTTGCTAGGATTCCTAAAGTACAAAGTCACTCTTGTGGCTTCCAGAATGCTGGGATTACAGGTCTGGGCCACCTCTAGGGGCTTTCCAAGTCAGTGGTTGTATCTCTAGCATAGCTCAGGCCTCATTCCCATCACTGTCCTGTGAAGGACCAAAAGCAGCTTTCAGAGCTCTTTCCTGGATCGATGGAGGGATGGAGGGATGGATGGATGGATGGATGGGTGGGTGAATGGGTGGGTAGGTGGGTAGGTGGATGGATGGATGAATGG
>CAJQZJ010004767.1:9871787-9891194 GCA_907164525.1 Lophiomys imhausi
TGGGTGAATGGGTGGGTAGGTGGGTAGGTGGATGGATGGATGAATGGGTAGGTGGGTGGATGGATGGATGGATGGGTTGGGTGGGTGGGTGGATGGATGGGTGGGTGGGTGGGTGAATGGATGGGTGGGAAGGTGGATGGATGGATGAGCTACCCATCTACTCCACCCAGAGCCACTCTAAGTCTCCCTGTCTATCTCCCCTCACTCCTCACATCCTACGCTGACTGTCACTTGCCTTTCCTAAAACCCTACCCCTTGCCCATAAAGCCCTCAAATTGTCTCTGAGTCCTTGGACAGCAGCTAGCACTAATCCTCCCTCCCTCTCTCTTGGCCGCCTCCCTGCCCTGAACCTTGAATTGATACAGTGGGTGTGACCCTCAGGAAATTGCTCATTATTTGCCATTAGTACCTCCACGTGAGTGCCTTCCCATTATCCCATCTCTTTCCATATTCATAGTCCTTCTTTCTCTCACTCCTCCCTTCCTCCTCCCTCCCTCCTTTCTTCCCTCTCTCCTGGGAACTGGTTCAACCAGAGTACAACCTGCTCATCTGCCTCAGGCGCTGGAGCCACTGCAAGAGCTGGGACGTGCAGAGCAGCTGAGCTGAGGCTAAGGAGGCCAGGCCGGTCCACTGCGGGGCGCCGAGGGCAAGCAGTTGTCCGGGCTGCCTCCCGAGGCCCATGCGGTGCCAATACAGCCCGCGGCTCGCTCATGAGGCTGCCGAGGTGCAGGAGGAGGACCCGCGGCATCCCGCTGGGGCTGCTCGCGCTCTGTGTGGGTGCCGCCCACTGTCTGCAGAGTAAGTACCGGATCGGGAGACCTCAGGTGGGAGCGACAGGGCGGGTGGGAACAACATAGCTGGAAGGGGCGACCCCACCGGTGCTACGGTGATGCGGGCTAGGGTCACTTCCCCGCCTCCAGGCTGGCGGGGCGCGGCTGGAGTGTCCTAGGCCGAGCCAAGGCTCCCTCGGTGCCCTGGGCCGCTGCCTCTGCTGTTATCGGAGCAGGAAGCCGGCCTGGAGTTACTCACTCCCTACCCGGCCCTGGCCTCCTGGGCAGGAATTTCTGTTTTCTTTCTGGAAATAATCAGGCTGCAAACTCAAAGGGCACTCACAGCTAGCCTCTGGGGGTAGTCACCCTCTGCGTGTTCCCTGGGTCCTGTGGGCCTCCCTTAGGATGCAGCCGACTTCCAGGTAGCCTGGGGCTCAGGAAAAGAGGTCCTGGGGTTCAGTGGAGGATGAGACCAGAGAAGGTGTCCGGGTGAGCCAGTCCTGGAATGGTGAGTCGGGATGCAGCGCACGTCCATCATCTTCTATAGACACGACAGATTCTAGTGCAATTTTATTCTTGTTGAAGAACTATCATTATTACCACTTCCACCTTACAGATCAATGGAGGTTTAGAGAGGACCAGAGTGCGGCGACTAGAGTTGAGAGGGCTGGTAGAGAGAGTTGGCCTTTATCAAGCCATTCTGTTCACAGGTCTTTCCTAACCCCTTAGTCCTCAGAACAACCTTACAAAATGAGAGTCACTTTCCTCTGTGTTCTGCCGGTGCTGCAACAAGCCCAGGAAGGTCACGCTGCCTGGACAAGGTGACCGACTACCTACCCAGTGTGTGTCCTGAAGCAAGGGTTCAAGCTAAGTCTCTAGGTCTTTTCTTTGAGAGCGGCATTGGCATTCAAAAGAGTCAGTGAGACTGGAATTGGTGGGGTATTCGCACCCGGGGAAGGGGGGAATCAGCTGTTGCTCCAGCTGTTGAGGAGCAGAACATAGCTGGTTGTTGGTCCAACAGGTAGAAATCTTAGCAACTACCTTTCTGATTGTTTTCCAGGCCCCAAGCACAAGTTCCCAGTCACCATTCTTGTTCTTGGGGTACATATGTCTGTGATGTTCACAGGGTAATGTCCAGACCCTGTCTTCTCCGCACAGGAAGCAGGCCATACTTCCTGTACAGGGACACTGTACTGTGGTTAACAGTTTTTCCTTTGAAGTGGCCTTTGGAGGAGGTAGGTGCTGCCTTCTGGAGACACTCAGAACTCAGATTAGGGAAAACACAGCACTCCTATCCACACTTGCCTGTACCTAGCAGTTGGATAGGAGCCACCATACAGTGTGACAGAGGGAATGCAGGACATTCCAGACACGCAAGCCCGAAGAACAGGAGAAAGTTTGCATCCCTGTGGTGACTGACTGTCTCCTATATGGCTGCAAGCTTCAGGAAAGCCAGTTCTGTCCATTCTGATCAGTCCCTAGTGTTTGCCCCATGCTCACCAGTGCCAGTCTTTTCAGATGATGATTGGATGCGAATCCACCGGGATTTGAGGACTGGGGTGGTCAGCCCTAGCTAATGGGACATGGGCCTGCCCGCTTCTCACCAGCTCCCTGCATCCTTTGCCTCCTCAGCTTTTGCCAAAAGCTTCAGTCCAGGGCTGGGCTGTAGTTCAATGGGAGAGCTCTTTTCTAGCATGAACGAGGCTGTGTTTGGCACCTTGCACTGCTTAAAAAAGAAACAATATAAAAGAAGACAGAAAACGAGAGAAAGAAACTTCGTTCCAAAACACCTGTATTAAAACATGCCCCCAAACACAAAATTCCTATACCTAGAAGCCTTTTTTTTTTCTATAAATGGCATTGGTATGGACTACATATATGGCCCCAAGTGCATCAGTTGAAACCTCTGTGTGATGTTATTAGAAGTAGGGCCCTTGATGGGAAGTTGGAACCACTGTGGTGAAATTAGCATCCTTTTTAAAGAGAGATCAGATCTTTCCTGTGCTGGTGAGAACTCAGTGAACAATTTAATAAGCCAGGAAGAGCGTATTCGCTGAACTGTAGATCTATTGCCAGTGAGATGGTTCAGCAGGTAGAGGCTCTTCACACCTAACTCGGAGACCTGACTTTGATCCCTGGGACCCACAAGGTGAATAGGAACTGACTCATGTAAGACTGCTCCGTGACCTCCATGGCACACATGCACCCACATAAATAATATGCACGCAAGTAAATAGACAAATGCAAAAACACTTTTTAAATGAAATAGCATACAGCTGCATTAAATGCCCAGGATCTTGCACCTCCTACCCTTCAAAACTGAGAGGGGAAAATAAATGCCCTTTGCTTCTTCAGTCTTCCAGTCCATGGAATCTTACAACAGCACAAACTAGAGAAAGCATATAGAGGACTGGGGAGAGGCTGTCATAAACAACTAAAGTGGTCATTGTGGAACCAGTCACTGGGTGAAGGCTGGAGAAGTTTTGAGGAGTGTACTAGAAAGCTGCGTTGGAAGGGAAGTTCGGGCGAGGTCTCACAGAGAAATAAGGAGTGTTTTTGGACAATGGAGAGAGAAATCATGTAAAGTAACAAAGATCCAGGCCAGGCTGTCTTTGTGTGTTAGTATTTCGGGGAGGGTAAAAGTCGCTAGTAAGACAGTTGTTTATTTAGCTGAGGAGATTTCTAAGCAAAGCGTTGAAGAAGGGGCTTGGTTCCTCCTGGCTGCTTATAGCAAATTCAAGAGGAAATAATGGCTTGATCTGGGTGCGGTGGTGCATGCCTTTGATCCCAGCACTCAGGAGTTCAAGGCCAGCCTGGTCTACATCGTGAGTTCTAGGTCAACTAGGGCTACATAGTGAGACCATTTCTTAAAAAAAAAAAAAAACAAAAACAAGCTAGATCTTAAAGATTTAGCTATAACCTACCTACAGTGTAAAATAATAATAATAAAGGTATATAGGAAGATAACAGCAAGGATATGAAAAACAAGCTTGATAAGTATGGGTGTGAACCTAGTCACTCATCAGCCACCCCACTCGGCCAGTCTGAACTGAAGGGGCCAGGACAAAACGAAGGAAGCATATGGGTATCTTAGGTCTTGTTTGACTGATTCATGGAGCTATGCAACTGTAGGCATGCTCTTCCAAACAGGAAAGTAAGCAGGACTGATTAAGAGATTATCAGGGCTGCCTTGGTACAAAGGAGAGAGGTGAGGACACTTCAGACGGAACACAGGCCACCTGGAAGATCATCATGGGTCACCTTAGTGTGTCTGGAGGCACAGCACCTAACCAAAGAATCTAGTCTTTTGTTTTGTTGTTGTTGTTGTTTGTGAGTTTTTTTTGAGACAGGGTTTCTCTGTGTAGCCCTGGCTGTCATGGACTCACTTTGTAGACCAGGCTGTCCTTGAACTCACAGAGATCTACCTGCCTCTGCCTCCCAAGTGCTGGGATTAAAGGTGTGCACCACTATGCTCAGCAAAGGTTCGTTTTATGAAGCTTAGTGCCCGGCACCCCTGTCTTCCCTTCAATTCCTTTCTAATGAAATGACAATCTTTGCCTTGTCCGGCAGTGGCCACATCACTGTATTTTGGAATACGTAGTTTCTGTAGTTCCCAGCGCACAGCCAGAAAGACCCTTGCTTCAGGATGAACTGTCCCCGGCGTCTCACCACATCTGCCTTCAAGGACCTTTTTTTTTTTTTTTTTTTTTTTTGGTTTTTCGAGACAGGGTTTCTCTGTTTAACAGCTCTGGCTGTCCTGGACTCGCTTTGTTGACCAGGCTGGCCTCGAACTCGCAAAGATCCGCCTGCCTCTGCCTCCCAAGTGCTGGATTAAAGGTGTGCGCCACCACCGCCCGGCTGCCTTCAAGGACTTTTAAGTGAGACCTCAAAGGTAACTTTAGAGTTGATTCCAGAATGAGTTCAGACTTTCAAGGCTATTGAGATAAACTAAATGTGTTTTGTTTTGTTTTTGTTTTTAATGTATAATGGATATGAGTTTGGGAGATCAGAAATGAAGGGTATAGATTGAATGTGTCCCCACAAACTTAAAAAAAAAAGATAAAAACCTGCCTCCTCTCTGTTATGTCAGGATAGCAAGATGATGACAGCCTGAAGGCCAGGATGAGGGTCTTCCCTCATCAGGAACCACAGATGCTCTGGACCTGGGTTTTCCTCCTAGAAAGTAGGATTGGGGATAAAAGCATAGTCGTGTCACTAAGATGGGGTACACTATGAGACTTGCATTATCAGCTGATCTTGATGTGATGAGAACATCTTAGAGGGTGCTCACAGAAACCAAGGTGTCTCTGATGTCACCAGGTGATATACTCTCATGGCTCACAATCATATGTGGGGTCCATAGTGACGTGGTGTGTGCCTGTGTTTACATAGATAGCTAAAATAGGAATTGGAAAGGGGAGAATGGCCAAGTTCAGAGTTTCAAAATTACTTTCTCATAATTGGTTCCCTAGCCTGCTAGATATCAGTCAACTCTCTGGACACAGGGGACACAGAGATGACAAAATGGATCAGAAAGGGAGCAACAGGGCATTTCTTGTCCATATGTCCAGCCAGTTGAGAATGAATGCCTGCTGAGGAACATCATAGTGGGTAGCTCAGGCCTGCCCCATGCTAATCCAAAGAAGCCTTGCTGTGAAGAATCCCCCTCCCCGCAGTGGAAGAGAGAAGTGTCAGAGGCTCAGTGCCAGTCCCAGCCTTGTAAGCCCTGAGTTTACAGGGCAAGGACAGTGAGCAAGGGAGCTCAGTGCTTCCCAAACAATGCTGCACATTAGAACTTGCCTACAAGGACAGGTACAAAAACAAACAAACAAAAAACTTTGGGGGAGGGTCTGCTAGAATGGCTCTTGGTGGTTAAAAGTACTAGCTGCTTTTCCAGAGGTTCAATCCCAGTATTTACGTAATAGCTCATAATCACTTGTAAATCCAATTTTAAGGAAATCTATGACCCCTTCTGACCTCCATGGGCACCAGGTAATATGATATATACATGCATGAAGGCAGAACATCCATACACACAAAATAGAGTAAAACAAATGAGTAATTTTTCAAAAGAAAAACAGGTACCTATGCCCAGCCCCAGACCAGTAAAAACAGCATTGCCAAGGACATGGACCAGACTGTGAGGTTCTATCTTTGAGCTTCTCCACCTAGTGTGTCCAGGCAAAGCATGTCCACTAGTCTTGTCCTAAGGGAAGAGCTGGCCAAGAAGTACTCATGTATCTCCTACCTTTGTTTCTTAGAATGCCCCCCATTAGGTCTTAGAGTCTTGCTTATTGTGTGGTTTCAGCCGCACAGACTTATAAAGGCTTTCTTCTGGGGCTTAGGGTAGGGAGCAAGTCTACTTTCCTTTGGTCTCACTCATCTCAGGGGTTCTTGAACACTTACTGAGGCTGGCCATCAGGAGCTGGAGATTCTGAGTGATCTCCTGGGAAAATCTAATTCCAAGAGAGTGAGTTACGTCACTAGCACTGGGCATTGGCATTGGGGCTCAGTCTGGAGTAGGGAGGATTGTCTTAAAGAGGAATTCTTGAAGGCTGAGTAAGTAGGGAATCAGAGAAAGCATGAGCTGCTGGAATCCTGGGGAGTCTCCTGGGCCTCGGCCAGTGAAGAGCAGATCATTGCTTAGCTATACTAGACTCTATGGTCCTGGGTGTCAGTCCCCATCCCTACAGGGTTGCTTGGTACTTTCCCAGCTCAATAAATCCATCATGGGAAAAAGTCACTCACCAACCATTCTTGTCTCAGAATGCGTGTTGTCATTTAGCAACAATGCCCATATGTTCCTTTCTTGATGCCGTTTTCCAGGTGGACCTAAGTCCAGGGAGCCTCAGACCTGCCAAGCACCAGACTAGTTCCCACTGAGGCCACATCCACTTCCTCTTCCGCTCAACACCCTGCCAGAGTTAAGAAAATGGAGCTTGGGAAGGTCATGGATCTTAGATGGAAGCTCTTGGAATAAACTCTAGTGCTAAAAAAAGAGGGAGAGGTTGCCCTGGGCACTAGGCACTGGGCAAGGGACCTGACAGGAATCTCTTTTTGTCTGCCCTCTTCTGCAGACAGCCTTATGCTAACAAGGCCTCTGGCTCTAGGCTCAAGCAGGCAAGCAGAACCCCAACATTCCCTTTCCTTTCCCCATCACCCAGCCTTGGAGACCTTTGTGATGAGATTTCAGAGGTGTTCTTGAGCTGGAATTTTTCTCCTTGGGTTAGATGAGCTGGACACATCGTAGGGGCTTGAGATGAAAGTGTTGAGAGAAATTATCCTTCAGGATATAAGGTATATTAAGGGAGTTGTTGAATGTCACAGATGGAGTGCCAGGGCTCCAAAACCAGAGGCTTCAGTTTCCCGTTGGACAAAATGAGCTGTCAGAATTACAGGTTTGGGGGACTTGGGTGGCGGGGGCAGTCCCATACATAATGGTTGATAAGTAGCCATTACGGTATGTGCATGGGGCTGGGTTGCCTTTGATTCCCAGGTGGCAGGAGAAAGGGGGATGGCCTGCATGGTCACAGTAGGCATTTCCTGTCATCTCCCACATCTACACCCGGAAATAGGCTGCAGCAGGTGTGGCAGCAACTCTTGATAGAACTGGGTTAAACTTCAGTTCAGTTCAGGCCCTGTGGACCAGCCTGGCAGGTAGAACAGACCACATTTAAGACAGTCCTCGAAGAGAGAGAATGGCCCTGAAACCAGGGAGGGGATGAGTTGAGGTGAGGTTAAGGAGATAAAGCCCACTGGGGAGTGGCCCACAGTTTGGGGTGATTGGAGCTGAGAGTGAGGAATCATGGGAGATGGAGGTGGAAAAAAAAATTGGAGCCAGCATTGAGGCCTTCCAGAGTCAAGGCAGTTTGCTCTTGGGAAACTAAATACCCCAGGACCATGACTCCTGGTGACAAAAGTCAGAGTCAGTGCATTCAGCGTCCTGCCCACCTTCCACAGCTGGACCCAAGTCATTGTGAATGCAACGCAAAGTTGAGGGGCAGGTGGGCTGTGAAGAACTCTCTCCTGGCCTCTCTCAGCTTCTGCTGGTTGCTGGCAATCTCTGGTTGTCCAATGTTCCTTGGCTTGTGCGCACGCCACGGTATCTCTGCCTTCACCTACCTGTTCATGGTGCTGTCCTTCTGTGTCCAAATCCCTCTTTTTAAAAAGATGCCAGGCCAATTGTGTTCAGGCCAGTTGAGCCCACTCAGATGACCTCGTTTTAACTTGATGGCCTCTGGAAAGATACAGTCTCCAAAGATCACATACAAAGACAGGCTAGGATGCCATCATATCTCTGGGGGAAGCCATTCAAACTACAGCGGGCAGGAAAGGTGGAACTTTCAAGAAGGGTGGAACTCTGGGTAGGGCACAAGTCTGGGCAAACCTCTTCAGTGAGGCCTGGGATTCTCTAGAGCCCTTGCCGTGTCTGTGGTCACTCACTGCTCTGCATCTTCAGGCTAACTCTGGTGGAGTCTTGGAACATTATTTTTTTTAATCCACCAGAGAATGAACTTGAACACCCATGCCATGTGAGTGCCATGGGTGGAATCAGAGAAGCCCTGGATAAAACACAAAGAAGCCCCCAGACATTGGAATTCAACTGTTCCTGGTGGTCCAGTTCTCTTCCCCACAAAGCCAAGCCATACAGATACCTAATTATATGAATGAGGAGGAGGCAGCTGAGAGAGGTGAGGGGATTTGTGCCCAGTCACCCCACCAGGGTGCTTGCAGCCAAAACAGCTGGATACCTCTGCAAAATGCAGTGCATAACAACCAGCTGCCCAAATGGATGGAACTAGAGAAGTTCATCCTGAGTGAGCTAACCCAGACTCAGAAGGATGCACATGGCATCTGTTCACTTATAGTCGGATTTTAGCTATATAGTACAGGATAACTGTACTACAACCAACTCACCAAAGGGAACATGGACATAGACTTTTTATTTTTTATTTATTTTGTTTGTTTGTTTGTTTGTTTTTTAGTTTTCTCTCCCTGGCAATGAGACACTTTTCCCTAATGGTGCTGCCTTGTAGGCCCCCAGTGTATGAGGAGGCTCTTGGCCCTCATATGATTGCTGAACTGGGGTGGGGGACTGATATGTAGGGACACTCCACTCCAGAGGAGTGGGATGGAAGGGAGAGGGGGAAGAGGGTGGTATGGCAGGGCTGGGAAGGGGGGAAAGAGGACAATATGATGGTGATGTAACCTGAAGCAACAAATAAATAAATTTATTTATTTAAAAAAAAACAGCTGCCAGGAAGCAATTTTAAGAGAGCAACACCCCATTTCCAGAAGGTGGGATGGGTGATTTTTTTGGGTTTTTTTTTTTTTGTTGGTCATTTGATGGGTTATAGATGTTTGTTGTTATTTAGGGGGATTGGTTACATGTTGCAAAATGGTCTTGTTAAACAAGGTTTAGGAGGTTAGACCCAGGAATTTCTCTCTTTTTTCCCCCTCTATTCTTCTTTCTTTCTTATGTAGGAGGAAAAGACTTGAAAAGAAAAAAAGGGATACAGACATGATATAGGAATGAAAGAAAAAGGGGTAGATTATTGAATTTATTTTTATATCTTTGTATATTGATACAAAATTAAGGTTATATTTGGCTACATTGGTATAGATCTTTGTATATTGATACAAAATTAAGGTTAACTCTTTTTAAGGTATTGTACCTATGTAATTCTTAAAAATGCAATGTGAAGTTCTAGGCCTTTTGACAGCAACTATCACAAACTGTTTAGGATAATTAATAAATGCAAACTAATATCATTCAAACTTGTCATTTTGCAGCCATATATACACAGAGAAACCCTGTCTTGAAAAACCAAAAACCAAAACAAAAAATTTGTTTTGTTAGGAGCTAGTTTAGTGTATCACAGATGTTTTCTAAGTTAATCAGAAATCAAGTTGCTAAGAGACAAGCAACATTTGCTTATTCAAATATACGGAGATGGATGGTCTTCAAAAACCTCAAGAGATCGGTAGTATATAGTATCTAAATATGTTTTCTTTCTTTCATTCTTTCTTTTTCTTTTTGGTTTTTTGAGACAGGGTTTCTCTGTGTAACAAACAGTACAGGCGGTCCTGGACTCACTTTGTAGACCAGGCTAGACTTGAACTCGCAGAGATTCGCCTGCCTCTGTCTCCCAAGTGCTGGAATTAAAGACATGTGCCACCATGCCCTGATTAAAGATGTTTTCTTAACTTAGGATTTTTTGATATTGAGACATGTCAGTTCCTGACAGCACCCCCCATTCTACTCCAAGTAGATGATGAGCATCAAAGAATCTCCATTTGGAGATGGCTGCATTAGCGGCAAGCTAGCCACTGGGCAAGAAAAAGTCCTTGCTTCAACTTTAGATAGAATGCTGTCCGAAATGGACAAAACTTGGAAGCAGGTAAGTCAACAGCTTAGCTCTGCCAAGGCAGGGTGGGCAAGTCCTTCATAATTCCTGCTTTACAATTAATGTCTGTCTGAGATACTGGGCCAAATGGCTGAAGATGCTCCAATGTTATAGAGAAAAACTGAGGACTGTCCAGGCAGCCAGTTGTCTGTCATGTCTTAGTTTTGGAAGCCGCTTGCTCTGCACTTCCTGGTTATTTGGATATATTTATCCTTCTCAGGTCTTTGATGTGGCTGAAGACTAGATATAGTTTTACAGTTGTTTTAAGTTGTTTAGGAATTAAAAGGATGTTCTAAGTCTAAGAAGATGTTTTTAAGTTGGTAATGCAACTTAGGATGGAAACTGAGTTAGGTATAGAAATTTAAACTCATGGAGATAGATAGATAATAGAATATACTTATTAGTATATTCTATATATATATGGACTGGACATTGGAATGTATGTTATACCTTATAATTTTCATAATTGTTGCCTAATTGTTCTTAATGTTTTGCATTGTATTCATTGTTATAAGAAAAAGAGCCTTTTATTGGACTAAAAGGGGGAGATATTAAGGGGAAAAAAAGATACACTTAGAACTGGGCGTGGTGGCGCACGCCTTTAATCCCAGCACTTGGGAGGCAGAGGCAGGCGGATCTCTGTGAGTTTGAGGCCAGCCTGGTCTACAAAGCAAGTCCAGGACAGCCAGGGCTGTTACACAGAGAAACCCTGTCTCGAAAAACCAAAAAAAAAAAAAAAAAAGATACACTTAAAAAAAAAAAAAAAAGAACCAGCTGCCCAAGGGGGAAGGTGCCTAGAGCTCAAACTTAAAGACCAGGACTGCAGCAGAGAACACAGCTTACTGAGTATCGGGAACTGTAGGCTCCTACAAAATAGTGGGACCTGTGAACCAGAGGTGGGAGATAGAGTTCATGTGCTAAGCTAGACAAATATAGGCTGGTGATGTACAGTTGGTGAAGTGCCTGCCCAGAATATACAGAGCCCTGGGTTCAACTTCCATCAGAGTCTAAAGCATGTTTAGTGGTAAATGACTATAATCTCTCCAGTAGAGAGGTAGAGGTTGGAGGATATGGAGTTCAAAGTCATCTTTGGCTAGGTAGTGATTTCAAGGACAACATTGGCTACATGAAATCCTGTCTCAAAAAACCAGGAGTGGGAGGAGGCAAAGCAGGCCAAAGGCAAATTGGAACGTATGCAGACTTTCTCAAAAAAGAAGAAAAGCGAACTATGAACCTGAGTGTCAGTCAAGAAATAGCCTGGGTGTCAGGGAGCAGACTGATATGCTCAGCTGACTGAATAGCTTCCATCCTTCTGTAAGGCTTCAAACATGTACCAGTGTGAGCTGATGGGCAGGATGGGATTGTAATTAAGATGGCTGCAGTAATGTCAAGCTAGATCCTCCACTAGGGTCTTCTGCACTGTGTGTAATCCCTGTCTTCCCCAGTTGGCATCTTGGTGCCTTTGTCCACTCCCTTTGCTCCAGAAGGCAGATCCTTTCACTCCCAGCCCTGTCCCTGTTCCTGTAAGGTGTGCCCTGGCAGGAGAGGACACAGAGCTCTCCTCTTCTGTAAGGCTGCTGAGTGTCCTCGTCACGGTCAGAAGCAGAAGTTTGCCTATTTCATTTGATTTTAAAACTGTGAGGATTTTGCTGGACATGGTGGCGCATTCCCTTAATCACAGCAGAAGCAGGAGGCTCTCTGTGAGTTCCAGGCAAGCTGTGACAGCATAATGAGACCCTAACTCAAAATTGGGGGGGTAGTGGAGATTTTGCCTGGTATATTTGCAACAGCCTGAGGTGCATAGCAAAGTGTCTTCCGATTGGCATCGTGTAGGTGGGACTGCCAGCACCTACCTCTGCCTACCACTTACTCTTCACTTACTAGAGCATGAAGTGAGTCCTGGGCTGGGTTTGGCATTGTAACTTTGATTCCTTCTAACACACCAGCCCTGTGAAGTGGCTGTAGCCATTATATCATTACAGATGAGGAGCCGAGGCCTAGCCTGTTGATCAGCCATAACTTGGCCAAAGTTACAACAGCAACAAAGAGTAGGCTGGTATTGGAACCTACCTCTGCTGGCTCATCTCCTTTGAAGGCCTTGATTTCCTGATGAGATTCCTTGGGCTTGTCTCCATATATAGCTGCCATCTGCAAGGAAGTAAGGTTCTGGGGCTGTGTGGGAACCAGATATGGGAGCACAGGCATGCATGCTTGCATTTATTTGAGACACAGCAGGAGAGGCAAATTGGGTCCTGAGGTTCACACCAGAGGCACTTATGGGGGCCTGAGCTCGAATTTTGTTCTACCTTGGCCTGGTCCCGCATTCTGCACTCCATACCTGCAGGCTAGCTGCATAACCCATTAAGGGGAGGCCACTGCTAGGAATTCCAATCCATGTGCCAGGTGCTCTGCAGGATTCTTGGGGTCCAACATAGACCAAGCAGGCTAAACTACAATCTAAATGGGGAGAGATGTTCCCCATTTAGCCACACAAGGAAGACCATACAGGCTGTGAGAGGTGAAGAGAAGCCCAGTGTTGGGATAGGCTTTCCAAGCAGGCTTTCACCTGATTACAATGAGCAGTAATGATGAGTATCACTTCTGTACACACCCCTGACAATATAACCTTATCAAAGTCCCTTATCTTTGCCAGTCTGATAATGACCAGAGTCGTAGAATATCCCTTCAGTGGTTTCCTTGGACTGTGAGATGGGTCTGGTCCCCACAGATGCTATTCATAGGTAATGAAGGTTTCTTGTTGGGGTATAAACTCTGAGCTTTTAGAGTGGTTTTTCTTGTTGGGGTATAAATTCTGAGCTTTGGTGAAAGCTGCAGCCTGGAAGCCTGAACCTAAGCCTATCTCTGTCCAGAGTGTTTGGGTGACTTCTCAAGGTCATGAATCAACCATATGGTGGGGACTCCTGCAGGGTGGGCTGAGCTTTGGTTTCTGTATAGCCAGACACTGATGAGCACTCAAGAGGATGAGGTACCCCATAAGTTGTGTGAGCATGTTGGCCCGTAATGTGATTCTTGGCACCTTAAAGTGGCCAGCCAGTATTTGGTGGCCGTCACACAAAGGTGTCCTCCACGTTCTAGTCTCGCCTGGGTGGCAGAAACTGGCCAGGACATGAATATTTCAATTGCTGCTTAAACCTTTATCATTTCTGGTCTCCTCAAGTTAGGAACAGTTTAACAGCCAGGGCCGTAAGGACATCATTTTCCCATCCTCACAGTACACTCGACCTCCAACAAGTTGCCAGGCCCTGTGCTGGATGCTAAAATACCCAAAGTGATAATCTCTGAGGCCATGAAAAGGCTGTTGGTCTCCTAGCACACTAGTCGGTCAGTAACCTTAACAAACAGAGAGCTGCACGGAGGTTAAAATACAAACTTGTCACCAGATAGCTATCTAATCTTACAGTAATCACTACTCCTATCTGGGGTCAGAGGCACAGGAAATGTAGATAAAGAGATGGCCGATAAGATAGCCACACACCAGGCATAGCTGCTAGGAACCCCACCTTTACCAGTGGCTGCCTATGTGGGTGTGCCATTGATTTTCATTTGAAAATTGGGAAAAAAATTTCTCAGCCTTTGGCTACAACCAAGTGGAAAAAAAAAAAGCTGGGTATAGTAGCACATGTCAATAAATCCCAGGCAGAAGGATCAAGAATTCGAGGCCAGTCTGGACAAAAACAAAAACAAACAAAAAAAGCCCAACCTACAATAAAACAAATAATTTAAAATGATCCAATGTAAAACCTTGGCATGGTTGTGCAAGCCCATAATCCAAGCACTTAAAGGAAGAGGGTAAGGGATTGCTGCAAGTTCAAGGCCAGGTATATAAAGCAAATTCCAGGCCAGCCAAGGCCACACACCAGAAGCCCGGACCTCACACAACAATTGAACAAATAGCTAGATTGGTTGCTTAATTGATAAGTGACAGAGGGACAGATAGATTGATAGATGATGGGTATACATACGATAAATAGATTGAGAAATGATAGATGGATGATAGTAGATATATGGTTGATAGATTACAGACAAATAATAGAGGATGGATGGATAGATAGATGATAGACTGAAAGATATATATATATAGATATAGATATAGATATAGATATACAAACAGGTACATGATAGATAGATGCTAACTAGGTTGAGAGATGATAGATATATGTTGGTAGATATATAGATGATAGATAATAGATGAATGATAGATGGTATGATAGTAGGTAGATTACTGACTGGTTATAGGTAGAGGATATATAAATGATGATAGTTAATAAATGGTAAATAAATAATAAATTAATAATCAGTGATAGATAATAGATACATATATACATTCATACATATACATACATACATGGATAGATACTAGATAGGTACATGAATAGGTAGGAAGATGATGGGTATATATATATATATATATATATATATATATATATATATATATATATATATAAAATTTCCTGGGAAGGAACAACCCTTGTTCCTTCCAACCCTCAACACTATGCAGGAGAGAAAGAAGGTTAGAGGGAGAAGGGATGTAGATCCCTTTGAGCTACTTCCTGTTGATTAGGGTCATAGGGTTCTTTGGGGGTGATACCCCAACATATTTATAGACATATGGACAGCTGTAAAGTACACTGAGCACAGAAAGCCTAGATTCTAGGTTGGTGAGATAGCTCAGCAAGTAAAAGCAGTTTGTACAAACTAGAGGACCTGAGTTGGATCCCCAGAACCAACTCCCAGAAGGCTTCCTCTCACCCACACACACACACACACACACACACACACACACACACACACACACACTAACTCACACACTAACTTCACATCCATACACACACTCACATACATATGCACACACATAGACACTCACATGTACACACACATGCCCACACTCATACACACATGCTCTCAGGCATACACAGTCACACACATGCACACAAATAAGTAAAAAAAGCAAACCGTTAGTACTAGTTCCTGTCCTCCTACACACTGGCTGCTAGATGAGCCTAATCTTCCCAACTGCGAAGAAGCAGCTTTCCTGGGAGGAGAAGCTGACACTTTTCACTGAGTCAATATTCATTGACTCAGCAGACATTGATTGACCAGCCACCATATGCCCCAAATTGTGCCAAGTACTCAGGAGTCAGGCCCTCCGAGGGGGGGAGGAATTTGACCTCAGTTTTCTTTATTCCAGGAACTTTAAACTCCGCCCTGTGTTCTTTGTTAAAGGATAACTAACTCTATCACACTGGCCTGAGAGAATGGTCAACAGTCATAGGAATGGCCCGTAGGTAGCAGAAGCACTCCAACCCTGGACAACTTCTGTGGTTTGCATCACTAATCTAGGTTGGGATGAAGGGCTGCTTCCTGAAGGAGCCTTGAGACCTAGAAAGGGCAGCCTGGAGCAGAAGAAGACTTGCAGACGCTGGAAACTGATCTCTTGGAATTCTCATCTGGAAGGGGGGTTGGCCAGGAAGAGTCTTTATACCTTGAGAGGCTGAGATTCACCTGTGCATGGCACCAGGCCAGGCTTCTGTCCCAAAGATGGCCATGCGGCCACTGCAAGTGGTGGAACATGGGATTCAAGGAGACCAGTAGCTCTAGGTCCTTAACACTGCATTTCCAAGATCTCACCACTAACCCTCAGAGGGCCCTCACCAGTCTCTCTTGGCTCCAGAATCATGCAAGTTTCTCATTCTGATGCTTGGAGGCATGAGGGTCCTTGTTAAAATGTAATCAGTTCAAGAAAGTGCTGAAAGAGCAACAAGAACATTTTCAAGAACACTTGACACACCTGAAGAAGCTCCCATTGGCCAGATGTAAGCTAACTTACAGGAAATTTAACTAATAATGGAGTATGACAGAGTCAATTTGAAGAAATAAATCCATGAATCTACAGATACACTAAGAAGAACACCCCCTTTCCTCTTGAATTTCAGACAGATTCTTACTATGTAACTCTGACTGCCCTGGGACTCATGATGTAGCTCAGGCTGGCCTGAAATTCCCCATACTTTTGCCTCAGTTTCCTAAATTCCTGGATTATAGGACACTATGCTCATCTTGAAAAATAGCTTTCTTTTTGCACTGGAGTTGGGAAGGTATGGACACCACATTGCATGTATGAGGTCAGACCCTTCTATCTTGTTTGAGATAAGTCTTCTTGAGAAATATCTTTATTTTTTTAAAGAGTAGTATCAGCCAATACACTTAGAAGAATGATCAGAATTTAAAACATCATGGGTTTACAACAGTAGCTATCAATGAAGATATGAGGTAATGAGGCACAGCTGTGAATGACAAAACCTCCAAATGCACAAACGTTGCCGAACCAGGTGGTCAAGTGGTCTCTAGAGAAAAAGAATGACATGCCACTCACAACTCAGGTGCTCTATCCAACTTAGCCCTCCCAGCCCAGGGACAACCTTCTGTTTGTCTTCTGGACTGATGGGACATGAAAACCTCACATTTGCAATGGTTTTACCTTGTTTCCAAACAAATCTAGAGTAAAATGGTTTAAAATATTGTCGTGAAAGTTTCACACCATTTCTAAGGACAAGAAGCTTTGCCAGATTAAAGAGGACTAACAAGGCATAATGACCGAATGGAGTGACCTAGTGGATTCAGTGTAAGGACACAATGGGTCATTGCGTGAACAGTTAAGGAATTCTGAAAGTAGCATTATCCGTGGGGATGGAGAGATGGCTCAGTGGGTAGAGATGCTTACCACCAACACTGACAATCTGTTTGATCTTTGGGACCCACATGGAGGTAGGAAACTGAGTCCCATAAATTGTCCTCTGTCCTCCAGACATGCAGCATAGCACACATTGCATCCACAAATAAATTAACATGTACTATGAAAATGGTGTCATACCGAAGCTAAATCTCAGGGGAGGGTGATGGTGTATGTGTGTGTGAGAACACCTGTCCTTACGTGAAGCTTCAGGGTGTCTGTAATGTACTTTCTTATGGTTCAGTCCCTGAGACTGCCCTGCTCTTCAGATTCAATCAACAGCCCAGGTTGGGGCTGCAGAGACGGCGCAACTGTTAAGAGCACTTGCTGCTTTTGCAGCAGACAGAGGTTCAGTTGTCAGCGAGCACATAGCAGCCCACATCTGTAACTCCAGTTCCAAGCGATCTTTTTGTGGCCTCTGCATTATCACAGGTACGTGGTGCATGTACATATATGCAGACAGCATACAGACACAAAATAAAGACAACTAAATTTCTTCTTAAAAAGTCTCAGGTTGTCCCCCATGCTTTCGACTGTCTGGCCCACTCTTTGTACTCAACTAATTTGCTAGAACAGCTCATAAAACTTGTAGAAACATGTCCTGTGGGTATCTGTGTGTTAGCTCTCCAGAACTCTCAGAACGTTGTCCTTTGGAGGTTTGTAAATGATTCTCCATATAGGCATGGACGACTATGCACAAACCACTGGGGAGCAGCTTACCTCTCAGCCCCTATGCCCTCCCTGGAGGCTGGAAGAGGGGTTCAAAGCTCTAACATTCCAATCACTCCTTGTCTTTACTGGTGGACCAGTCCCATTCCTGAAACTAAGGGTCACCAGCCACCAGTTGTGTCATGTGTATACAAGGAGGCTCCATATCACTCCCATTGCTCTGGAGCTGAGGGACAGGAAGTAGACGCAAAAATCAAATATTTATTCCTCGTTGCATAATAATATTCGAGGAAGAAAGTAAATGTACTCCCGTTTCTTGACAGAATCACCCTAGAAGTCAGCATTAACATTTTAAGACTTTTTAAAACTGTGTTTATTTATCTTGTATGGGAAAAGGTAAACATACAGTCGGGCATGGTGGCGCACACCTTTAATCCCAGGATTTGGAAGGTAAAGGCAGGTGGATCTCTGTGAGTTCAAGGCCAGCCTGGTCTACAAAGAGAGTCCCAGGACAACCAGGGCTATACAGAGAAACCCTTTCTTGAAAAACAAAAGTACACATGCATGCACACACATTCCATGGGGACTGGGTGGAATTCAATGGGCAGCTTGAAGGAATCAGTTCTCTCTTACCATGAGGGTTTCAGGGACTGGACTTAGGCCATCCCGCTTGGTGACAAGTTCCTAAACCCACCGAGACATCTCAATGGCCCTACTACCTATCTTTTTTAAAGCATGAAATCCATTGCATTGTTTTAGTTACCCAACCAGCCCTTAGGAAATGGGTACAACTGGGATACTGTTATCAATGGCAGAGGACAATAGAAAGGGTTTAGAAACATTACATGTAGGGTTCCCTACACCAGACAGGAAGCTGGGCACCAGAGGATGAGAGAACTTAACAGAAATGAAGTGTCTTAGTTAGGGTTTCTATTGCTGTAATAAAACACAGGATATTAACCAACTTAGGAAGGAAAGGGTTTATCTCACTCACACTTCCATATCACCATCTATCTTTGAAGGAAGTCAGGGCAGGAACCTGGAGGCAGGAGCTTCAGCAGAGGCCATGGAGGAGCCCTGCTTACCAGCTTCTTTCTTCGCTCCAGAACCGGTCCAGTGGTGAGACCACCCACAGTGAGCTGGGCCCTGCCACATCATTCATCAAGAAAATGCACTACAGGCTTGCCCACAGTCTAATGTGATGGAGGAACTTCCTCTATTGAGGTTCACTCTTCCCACATGACTCTAGCTTGTGTCAAGTTTACATAAAACTAAGCAGCACACCAGGCTTGCATCCTGCCCCAATCTCTCATCTCTAGCCTCTTGGTATGTGGGAGGCCCCTGTTACACTCTGTCCCCTCCACTGCCAGTCACTGGCCTTCTACTTGAGCCTAGGTGTAAATGTTTGAGCTTTGAAGTCAGCTGCTCATGTGTGAACCTCAGCCCTGCAGAGTGACCCTGGGCAGGCTTTTTAGTCATGATGAACCTGGGGTGTAACCAGTGATTAACTGGCAATGGATTATGGGAGGCTTCAATAGCATGGGCTGGTGTATGGTGTCCACTGTACCTATTTATTACTGTGAAACACACAAGCTAGGCACTGCTATTCCCTTACACACTCAGCAGCAATCTCTGCTTTATCCAACCCACAGCCACAGCCAGTTGATCATCATGCTGAGTCCCAAGTACTTCCTAGCACATGCCCTCAAACACCCTGTCCCTTCTAATTCTCTGTCCCTCTCTTTCCATTAACTAACTGGTGACCTCATGTTTCCACTCTCAGCCCCATTGCTGGCTACCCTCAAACACA
>CAJQZJ010004767.1:9891204-9920232 GCA_907164525.1 Lophiomys imhausi
TGTTTCCACTCTCAGCCCCATTGCTGGCTACCCTCAAACACACCTTGTTCACCCTCAGGACACAGGCATCAGACCTCTTTTAACCTCTGCCCAAAATGTCTACCTTATATTTTCCTTGGCTACATCCTCTTGCTTGTCCATTGGGTCTGAGCTCAAATGTCATTTCCTCGGGGAAGTCTTCCCATGCCATTGTGTCCCCCTCCACTGATCACGGTTCTCCTTGTTTGTTACTGGCAATGCACTGGCCATTATCTAACATCAGGCTGTTCTGTTGATTGGTTCCCCTTGCTGAACACAGAACAGATCTGGAGGAGCCTGTGTCTTTTCTCCTGGCATGCAATAGGTGCTCTGCAAATGCTCATGAAGAAACTGATGGTTAAGCTGATTCACGTATAGGTTCACATGTGTGCCCTACAGGTCAGATTGTGTCACTGTACATTCCACACTTGGCCATTAATGCCACTGTCCAAGAAGACATCCTGCTGTCAGTGGGTTACTCCTGCCATGGGGTTCCCACTATTGAATGGAAGTACACATCTAACTGGGGTGTACAGAAGATTGTGGAGTGGAAACCTGGAACCCCAGCCAATGTCTCCCTAAGCCACAGAGACAGAGTCTGCACCTTTGACAATGGCTCCATCCAGCTTTTCAGTGTGGGTGTGAGGGATTCTGGCTCCTACATCATCACTGTCCGAGACCAGCTGGGGAGCAGCCAGTCCGGCACCATCGTGCTGCACGTGTCTGGTAAGAGCCCCAGGGCTCCCTGAGCTACAGCACAGGTGGGTGACTTTGTGGTGCTAAGAGAGACCTTGCCTTCCCTCCTGTCCTACCCCAGAGATCCGCTATGAAGACCTCCACTTTGTTGCTGTCTTCTTTGCTCTGCTTGCCGCTGTGGCTGTGGTGCTGATCAGCCTCATGTGGGTTTGCAATCAGTGTTCGTATAAACTCCAAAGGAAGAGGCGATACAAACTTAAAGGTAATGCTCTCTGGCATGATCTGTTCATGTTCACACTAAGAAACCACTGTGTGGCAGGTTTTCAATCTTGTGTTTCATGTGTGTGTGCGCACGTGTGTGTCTGTGTCTGTGTGAAGTTGGAAATCGATATTAAGTGTCTTCCTAAAGCACACATCACCCCTTATTTTTGAGGCAGAGTTTCTCTCTGTCTCCTGGAGATCACTGATTGGCTAGGCTGGCTGGCTAATAATCAGTGGAATCTGCCTGTTTCCGCCCATGCCCTGAACACTGGGATTACAGATATGTGCCCCGTAATTCTTACATGGGTTTTGGGACTCCAAATTCAGGTCCTTAGGATGGCGTATGTCACCAAATGAGGCACCTCCTCAACCCCTTGACTTGTCTTTTTCTTCACAGAAAGCGCCACTGAGGAGATTGAGATGAAAGATGTTGAGTGTTAGCTAAGACTGTGCCCAATTACGTCGCTACCTCAAAACAGTATTCTCCAGCTCAAGGAATAAACCGAGCTGATCCTTGCTGCAGCCTCTTGCAACCTTGGCCTGCACTCCTTTCCTGACGAGACTGCTGGAAGACAAGACAGCTGACCATATGGAGCTGGAGATGACACTTACTTCTAAAAGCCAATTCTAGGACTTGCATGAAGTTCAAGGAAAAGTTTAACTGAGGTTTTCAACCAGAAACTGTCCTTAGTTGCAGCCTCAGGGCCATCCTGACCCTTGACACAATCAGGCACCAGCTGCCACTTACAATTCAGGCTGTGGTCCCACACTGGCCTGTTGGAGGAGTCTCTACCCCCAGGGCCAGAGTGTCTACAGAGGGGCTGATGTGCAGCTGGTATTGGGACATGCTCTCTGTGCCTTGGTGCTCCTGACTGATCTGCAAACTGCAGCGCCCTCCACCTGCCTGTCTTACACCCCATAAATGCTGCTGTGGAGACAGCGTGAGCCAGCCTAAGGCTGAGACAGTCAGATGAGCTGGAATAGGTTGCACCTCAGGGAGGGCAGCTGAGTGCACTGAGGGGCCAGCTTTGGGTACAGGGAGCAGAAGATATCTTTCTCATCCTCCCTCATACAAAATTAATTGAGTAGCCTAAACTTGGCTTAGTATGAAGAAAAAATATGCCTTAAGTTGACCAGGGGCAGCTGGAATGGTGATACAACAGGGACAATCTGTAAGGCTTCATTCGGCTTCATCCTATTTGGTCACCAACACTTCAAGTCTCCAATCAGATCCTGGGCTGAGGAGATGTGGCCTTCACCTACCTCACATGGCATCAGGAGAAGCCAGCATTAGCCCAGATCTCCCAGAGTGGTTAAGAAAAGTGTGAGAATCCTTGAAGGATCTGGAAAGCCATACGGGAAAGTGCAATATTGGATACAGAAGGTTAAAATGCCCTGGGACAGGGCTGGGGAGACGGCTCAGCGGCTGAGAGCAACTGCTGTTCTTGCAGGGGACCCAGTTTCAGCTCTAAGTACCCACTTGGTAACTCATAACCTTCTGTAACTCCAGTTCCACGGACTCTGGTGCCCTCTTCTGGCCTCCATGGGCACTGCATGCATACGGTGCACACATACACATGAAGGCAAAACATTCATACACATTAAATAAAGTTTAAAAAATAAATCTAAAATTTTTTTCAGTGACCTGGGTTATCAGAGCTCGCAGCTGGGCTTGGGGGCTGGGTCTCAGTTGGCCTTGGCTTTCACACTCTCAGGCTGTTGTCATACATTTACCTGCAAGGATCCTCTTCCACAGCTTCCACCCGCCATGGTATGGCAGCAAGCATTCACTCCGTTCTTGCTTCTATGCAGAGCTGCGTATTAAAGCTCCCACTCCAACTATGACGGAAGCTGAGGTCAGTGGTTGTGTGCAGGGCTTGACTGCAGATTCTTGCAAGCAAAGGTAAAAATGTACTAGAAGATTCCTATTTTTCTCCTTCCTCCCCTCCCACCTTCTTTCCCCAATGCCCGTATCTTTTCTACTTCCCATGGGGTAGGTAAAGAATTGTTGCTAAAGTTCCTTTCCCAGGGAGACGTAACCATTGGCTGCCTCTCCTCCTCAGGTCCCAACAAGCCCAGGGTCAATTCCACCAAAGTTCACCCAGGAGCCAATGGGTTTATTAGTTTTTTTACAGAGCGCTGGGTGAGGAGGCACTGGCAGGGGCATAGGTGACCTTAAAAGCAGTAGAAGGTCTGCCCTCCTCTGTGATGACGACGGCTTCCTCACGCTTGATTTAATGGAGCACCCCCCTTTCCTCCCCACCTATGTACTCTGGCCTCTCCCTACAAGACTACATTCAATAGGGCAGAACTGCATACAACTGGTTGGGAGGGGTGGTTGGATACTCAGGTGAAGGGTTCAGGATCCTCCCCGTCTCCCTTTCCATGAGGGGAAGTAGGCAGTCAACAGGCCCAGCTGTGATTTTTTTTTTTTTTTTTTTTGAGACCAAGGCCCAGCACAACTACCCAGTTCCAGGGGATCTGGGGCCTTTGTCCGGCTTCCTTGTGTACCAGGCATGCACGTGGTACAGCCAGCACACCTATGCACATAAAATAATAAATGATTTAAATATAAAAAAATAAGTCATGGATGAAGTTTTCATTTGGTACTGGGCACATACAGAACCGCCAAACATAGACCAGGGCCAGACACTTGTTTTAAATGACAACTTATCACATTGACCCTAACAGTCAACACATTTTCATAATCTTAGAAAAAAACAAAACCTGTTGTGTTGTAGCCAGAAGACTGTTTCAAAATGTGTGCTTCCAGATTTTTAACTGTAATTCTGGAAAGGGTGGAGACTAGGATGCTACCATGCCACGTACTTCAATGGTGCATACCTTGCCCTGTGGAACATACTGGGGTCAACTGCGTCTTCTCAGAGGGTTTGAGCTCAGAGGTGTACGTCCTGCTTGTGATGCAGCTTTCTGGTATTAAAGAGCTGAAATAAAACCCTAGTCGCTTGAGGCCCACAGTGACAGCAACTGCCTGAGACCATCTCAGACACAACCAGAAGCAATACGACAGTGCGGAACAGACACAGTGATGTCAGGTTGCCAGGATGTCTTGGCCAGGGAAAGGCCCGAGGAGGCCATCATTCAGAAGGGCTGGAGAAACATACGCATAGGCAGAGAAGGTGACAGGGACGGCCAGGGACCCAAATGTGATGGAGGGATGCCTTAGGGGTTTTTTGCTGTGAGGAGACACCATGACCACAGCAACTCTTACAAAACACTTGATTGGGGCTGGCTTACAGTTTCAGAGGTTTAGTCCATCATTGTCACGGCCGGAAACGTGACAACGTGTAGGCAGACATGGTGCTGGAGACAAAGCTGAGAGCTCTACATCGGACGGCACCAAGAAGAGACTGTGTGCCACACTGGGCATTGCTTGAGTTTAGGAGACCACAAAGCCTGCCCCCAAGGAGACACACTTCCTCTAACAAGGCCACACCTCATAATAGTGCCACTCCTTACAGACCTATGGGGCCAATTACATTCAAACAAGTGGCCTCCGGGAATGTGTTAGGTGCAGTTGCCTTGACAACCACGGTGGGTACAGAGGCAATCTCTCCTCTAAGCTGTCACCAGCTGTCATGTATCAGAACTGGCTTACTGTGCTGTTTCCAGACATCAGACACCTCAGGAGTTAACTGAGAAACTACTGTTACCACAACTGCACATCAACTTCCACGCAGAAGAGGGGTGGATTGCTTCTGCATGTGACCACCAATTCTCAGCTGCCAGTTGTAAAGGGAGTTAATATAAATTAGATTTAGTAAATATCTAGGGGTTTTTGATGCAGTCTCTTAATCCGGGGCATGAAGATCAACTTGGCTGTGGGCAATTTGATAGTCCTTAACTATCAGCTTATGGACTAAAAACAAGAATGAAGCTTGGTGACACAAGGAGAGTCTCTATGGACTAAAAACAAGGTTTATGGCCTGGGATTGTTTTCAGCTGCTAAGTGGGCAGAGCCCAGATTAAACTGAAATCAGGTGGAACAAGGAGAGATCCTATTTAAGGACAAGTGGATGGAACCCAGGGGCCCCATGCTAGAGAGCTCTGGTGCTAACAAGTCCTCGCTAGAAATGACGAGTAGTTTGTATCCTCTGACGGAGAAAGTGCTGGTGGACTGACAGTCAGATCTCCCTGAGGCAGAAAGAAGCTGAGGAGCAGAGAAAGCCTCAGCAAGACAGCAAAAGGCCAAGGACTAAACCCTGTGGCTCAGCTTTTGCCTAGAGGGGTTTGACCTATCTAAACAGTGGCCTGAATGGAACTGTGGCCATCTTCAAAGACTGAGGTAGAGTGGCAGAGTTGCTGATACAAAGGGAATAAGTTGACTTACAGATAGCTGAGGTCTCCCAGAAAGAAAACTCAGCCTTATTTATTTATTTATTTATTTATTTATTTATTTATTTACTTACTTATTTATTTTGGTTTTTCGAGACAGGGTTTCTCTGTGTAGCCCTGGCTGTCCTGGACTCACTTTGTAGACCAGGTTGGCCTTGAACTCACAGAGATCCACCTGCCTCTGCCTCCTGAGTTCTGGGATTAAAGGCGTGTACCACCACGCCCAGAGACTCAAGCCTTACTTAAGGTGAAGCTGCCATAGCCAATTTACCCTAATGGATCTACATCTGAGATATTCCGGAAGAAAGACTGCTAACTAAGTGCGTTAAAGGGTGTCCCTGAGGTGTTCCTGACGACTGAGGACCTGCCTCAGAGACTGTATCCTTTTAAAAGGTTATGAAATAGTTGTTAAAGTTAACAACAGGATTAGTGTAGGTAGTAGGGATTGTAGTCATTCATAGGGTTAGCAGTTATGTCTTTATGTGAATATAGTTATCAATAAATACATATTGAATAATTAAAAAGGTTTGGTTCTAGCCAGTCCTTAAGAACAGTATAGTTGCTGGAGTAGTGATTTCTCCTGCTTTTCAATTCTCTAATTGCAAAAGTAATAAATGCTTCTTGAAGTCAAAAGATACATAAGTCCCCAATGCAATGAAAGTTCTCCCTCATCAGGTTCACTTCTCAGAGGGAACTGTGTATTTCCAGACACATATACATAAACAAACATGTCTATACATTACAGTACACATCTCAAGTATCACACACATCCACCCCTTTTTTCTCTGTAATTCTGGAGATTGGACCTGGACCCTCATGCATGCTAGGCAAGCACTCTCGCACTAAGCTACATCCCAGTCCCAACCTGTATTTTAGTCAAATTGGACTGTTGTACATTACCTTTCTGCTCTTCCTGATGTGTCTTGGCATTACTTCATCTCTCTCTCTCTTAATTCCAATCTCTCCCCCTTGCAAAAAAGTAATTCACAGCATGGATATATTTTGTTTCCTAAAACCCGTTTTATTTCATAATTTAAAAAAAAAACTTTTAAGACGGGGTTCTTACTACGTAGCCCCAGATAGCCTGGAACAGAGTGTGCCTCCCGAGTGTTGGAATTTGGAATTAAAGGCTTACAACACACCATGCAAAACCAAAATCTTTTTTTTGTTTTTTGTTTTCTTCGAGACATTTATCTGTGTAACAGCTCTGGCTGTCCTGGACTCGCTTTGTAGACCAGGCTGACCTCGAACTCAATGATCCGCCTGCCTCTGCCTCCCAAGTGCTGGGATTAAAGGCGTTCGCCACCATGCCTGGCTGCAAAACCAAAATCTTAGGTCAACTTTCTATTATTATCTCAGATTACTTCCTTCAGCCAACATGTGTGGTGTGCATGCATGTAAACATGCGTAGGCATGTGCATGTATGCCCATGAGCACATGGAGACGAGGTCAGCTATCTTTCTCGGTGGCTCTCCAATTTATAGGATGAGATAGGGCTGGTGGGGGGGGGGCATCTCCCACAGGAACCTGGAACTACAGCAGCCCATCACACCTATCTAACGTTGGTATAGATGCAGAGATCCAAACTCCTGCCCTCACACTTGCACAGCAAGTGCCTCATGGAGGCCATTTCCCCAGCCTGGCTCCCCCAATGCTGCATTTGACTAACACCGTCTGGGAGTTCGGGGGTTCCAGAGGAAGCTTGCCAGACTGAGTACTGGGTAAGAGAGGGCACTGCCAATATAGGACCAGTCAATACGCCTACCTTAGATTTGGTTTTACTGTACGTACGGGAAGGCTAGATCCCATTGGTGTAACAGACCCAGGTATTCCTGCAAAGTATTTTCCTTCAAGAACCTCATATTTTACCTGCTTTAGGACCTTTTTCCTGGCTAAACAGACTTATTAAATAATTCAGTTTCTCCCAAGAGACTCCCAAAGGGCACTCCTGCGAGGTAGAAGAGAAAAGGCTAGGAGCAGCCTGGAATATGTCCTGCTTCTCCTTGGCACACTCACTGCATTAAGTTACTACCAGGTTTTAGTTTACATGTCACATTTTTATTTTTGTGACACAGGGTCTCATGTAGACAGGTTGACCTTGAACTCTTGATCTTCCTGTGTCCAACTCCCTAGTCCTGGGATTACAGGGATGTGCCATCATACTTGGCATGTCTCCTTTATATCTCAACTCTGTCATATTTCAAGTGGAGTGCAGTCAGCTCTATGGAAGTTTCTATTGTCAAAGACTTAGTCACTGCTAACAGAGAAAACAGACTGTATCATGGTAGGTTTTTTTGGATTCTGGACAAAGGGAGGCAGAGATCAAAACTCCTGCCCTCACACTTGCACAGCAAGTGCTTCAGAGAGGCCATCTCCCCTGCCTGGCTCTCCAACTTAAAGGTGAAGAGCATCCAAACTTGGCAACACTTCAAAGGCTGAGGCAGAACTATCACAAGGTCAAACTCAACCTTTGCTACAGAATAAGATCATGTCTCAAAACACAAAGACAAAATCCAAAGAGCAAGCTCCGATGACCTCTTTCCTGTGAGGCAGCAAAGACTAATGAGAAACAGCATCCAGAGCCAGGGTGGGCATATGTCTTCAGTGCAGTGAGGTCACGTTAAGTGGGAAAACAGACAACCAGCAGCCCGGCCTCTACCTGCTTCCTTTGTCTTCTCAGGACGTTCTCAACCTGCTCACGCTGACGCAGGTGAGTAGGAAGGAAGATGGCTAAAGTGGCACTTCACATCACAAACACCCCAAGTGCGCTGGCGCCAGAGAAGACTACTCCTGTAGGTTGTCTTGGCAAACTTCAGAGAAAGGGCCTGGTGTTTTCAGTGAATCTGTGTTGTAAGATGTTCTTAGGTGACTTTTAAAGAAACAGCAGGAGTGGCTGATTTTGAGACACAGTTCATATGGATTATAAGAAATTCACAAAATACTTGAAGATTTTTAAACACAAAGTTTGTTAAGATCAAAGATGGATTTTTTTATTTTAAAAAGCAAATTCAAGCCCTTAAGTTAGTAATGTTTTCAGTTAGCTGTATAAAAAATGTACTATTTTACATCTCCTCATATTACATACTACAACTGTACATAAGTTTTTCCATTCAAAAACACTCATCACTTATAAAGTGAGAGAATTCATCCTGCTAGGTAAACATAACTTTTCAACAGAGCTCCTGTGAAGGACTGGAGCGGCCAGGCACATGCGTCAGAGCTCAGTACTTATATGGAAGACGTCTCTCCCTTGTGCTTGTAACTCATCTGCAAACATGCAAGTCAAAGTTTCTGGAACTTGTTCTGGAGAAAATCACAGCAGACAGGGGCTCAGGGCAGACATAAGCAGCTCCATTTTATAAACGAAGTTACGGCCTTCCATCTTGTTCCACTGAACCTCCTTGAATGGTCCGCGGAGATGACTCCACTTGTTGTCTTGTAAAACGTCACTTTTGGGAAGATCTTTGCACTGGTTCCGGGGAAACTGAACCATAATCTTGCTGCCGCTCTCAGGTCCATTACGAACTATTGAGGAAACCAAACATCAGTACACTCACGTTGCAACTTAGAAAGTGATGGAAAACCCTGCCCAATAGCTTACACAATCTTGTAAATAAGTGTTTCAAGAGCTAGTCATGGTGGTGCACACCCCTAGCCCTAGAATCTGGGAGGTGCAGTCTGCAGGATCAGAAATTCAAGGCTAGTTTTGGCTACATAGTAAGTTCAAGGGCAGTGTTTCAGTTCCAAAACACTAAATTTATTAATTTATGCACATATATGGGTGTATGTGTGAACGCATGTGTGTATAGAAATGTAAAAGTCAGACAACTTCCAATTGTTCTATCTGACCACCACGAGGGGCTTGGTATCAAACTCAGGTCATCAGACTTGGGGGCAAGTGTCTTTTCTTGCTAAAACATCTTGCCAAATCTCCTAATGTTAAAGTTTTGCACACACTCACACTCTAAGATGACCTAAATATTTGTGAATTATTTGTTCTGTAAAAATTAGGCAACATGTGCCAGATGTGGTGACCTATGTCTGCAAGCCAAACCCGCAGAAGCTGAGACAAGAGGATAGAGGCTGGGCTGGGCACAGAGCAAGTTCAACACCAGCCTAAACTGTAAACAAGACCTATTCTCCTCCAAAAAGAAAAAAATAAGCAAATAAAAGAACTCTTGGTTTTAATGACATTTTAACTGATGCAGGTAAGATTTACAAAACAGCTTTTTGAACTTACCAATATTCTTAGTTATAAGAACAGAACACTTGCTTAGTAAGTTCTTACACACTCTTCCCTCTCTCTCTCCTCCACTCTCCCTGCTTACAAGCGTGTATATATGCACACACACACACACACACACACACACACACACACACACACACGCGAATACACTCTTGTCTTGAGTAACAAATAACATCAGATACTGTAAACACGCTAACTCATCATAGAGATAAATGGCTTCTATGCACATTTACTTTTTAAAGCAGGATGTTAAGAGTTACCTCTCCTTGGTACAGTGGAAAGTACCTGAAATAGCATAGTCACCATTTGGGGAGGCCACTGTGATGGCAGAGGCATTGCCAATGCTCTCTATGGGCCCGAGGCCCACATGATTACTGAAGCTGAGGACCTGCCAGCCCATAACCTTGGCAAGCTGCTGAACTGCATGCACCTGGTGCTGTGACATCTGTGAATGAGAAGATGGGCTGAATCAGAGGTACATTTGGTGATCTGCTGTAACGCTAAGTCTGTTGGGGTTCTCAGCCTGCGGCCCAGGTCTGAGGGTTCTGTGTGGCATGACTACGAGAGGACAGCAGATGCCCACCTTCCACCGCAGACGCCGCGGCTGGCTTGTACTGCCCATGCCTACTGGCAGCTTGAGTGCCCCTATGTCTACAGCAGCTTGAGTGCACACTCAGCCCGTGTCTGCCCCTGGAGCTTCCTGTCTGGACCAAGCTGGAACAGCATCAGAAGTTGCAGTGCTCCAAGCATCTTCCATTTACCCTTCAAACACCGTCTCCCCCTACTCTGTGCTGGGGAGGCTTCCCATTAGCTTACTATGTTCTCTGGCTTCAGGTAATGGCAGCCATCTAAGCTGGGGGCCACCCAATGAAGCCAGCAGAATGGTAAGGAACAGAATGGGCCAGTCTTGTCCTCCAGGTACTTGTTCCTGCGAGGCTGGCTAAGTCAGCTGGATCTTGTGACAAAAAGCTGCTGACCTGGTCAAGTGGCTCATTGTACATTACAGCCCTCAAGGGCAGAAGACTACTCTGACTACTACTACTCAGGCATCACTCAATGCCTGCTGGATCTCCCACACCCACATGGTCAGCTGACCCTGAGTGAACAGCATCCCTCCAGTTCTTCATTCTCACCCTTGTGGAATGTACTCTGCCACCAGCAGTAAAGGCAGCAATATTACCACCAATGCCTGCTTTCTGTGGTCCCTGTCCACTTGCAGACCTTGGGCTCTAGACATGCCACCCTCTGAGACACTCCAACACACCTGTGCGAACACTTTCGCTACTCAGACCCACTCAGGATGTGACCGGCTGGGGCTAAGTCAGCGGCATTCCTCACAGGTGCACCTGATTACCTGGCATCAAAGAGGCAAATCCTCTATGAGAGCCCTGCACCTGGAGGAAGGTATTAGCATGTTTTTTCTTAATTTGTGTGAGTAATCATTATTTTACATTAGCATAAAAAGCCACCCTTCCTTTTCTGCCACACCTCACCACTTCACTAGACCGTCCCAACTCTAAGGTGGCAAACCACTGCCCCCCTTGCACTTGTGTCACAATACAAATCTGTGGGACAGGGACCAGAGCCCAGTACTGTTCCTAGTGTCCTTTCACATGAACAATCCCTTCCAAGGCCATCACACTTGTTATTACAGACAATGGATGCTGTCGTCTGCATCTGTCCTCCTCTCTCTGGTCTCCTCACTCCCAGAGAGGGTCTACACCCCGACAGTCGGGAGAAACAGAAACCCTGACCACTGTGACATAAAGCAAGGGCAAATAAAAGCAGGACAGATTATGAACTAAAAGCGTGTACTGGAAATAAGTGACAGGGCAGAAAAAATGGTTTTCCCCTTCTGGAACACTGCAGCTACTGCTTGCTTGCTCAACCTGCTCCTTAAGGATTTAATGAAGCTAGGGACTTCAGGCTTGAGCTGTGGTCAGGCGTGTGCTGCACACCTGCAATCCCAGCAGCCAGGAGGGAGAAGCAGGAGCACAGGGCTGCACAACTCATTCCAAGCTAGGCTACATTGAGACTATCTCAAAGAAATAAAACAACAAAACTCCAACCAGAAGCACAGTGTGCGACATACCTGAGACAGAAGGAAGTCTTGCAGCTCCTGCTCCTGATGAGACAGCGTGATCACCCGCCCGTCTCTGTGCACAACACGCACCTGCTCAACGCCAATGTTCAACTGCAGCTGGATGGACCTGCAGACACACACTTTAGTCTTTACAATCCCAAGGAACTTTACATCATGTTAACTGTGTGGACAAAGATGCAACAGTTCTGACAACCTAAAATAACTTTTATGTTACAGAGAAAAGGGTGGTTTCTTAGCATCCACCAAAAAAAGCCAAGGCAGAATTCCTCAGAGGGCACCAGGCACCTGCTGCACAGTAGGCAAGTCAGAAGTCTAGCTTCCCTTAGAGCTGTGATACCAGGGTACACACACAGCAGCACCCCGCAATTCCCAGGTGGCAAGATATGTGGGACTGGCCCTGACTTAAGAGGTAGGTAAGGGCTCCTGCTTCCAAGCCTGAGATCCCAGGTACCCACATGATGGAAGGAGAACCAACTTCTACAGAATGTCCTCTACACTTCTACACATGTGCCATGGTATGCATGCATGCCAACCCCCAAATAAGGAAATAAATGTAAGGCACGCCCCTCAGTTCCTTTACCTCACACCCTCCTGCTTTCTGATCTTATGCTCGTTTATGGTTACTCATGGAGCTGGCACACTGAAAACTTCCTTCACAGGGAATGACTGTACAGCCCAGTGCTTTGCTCATGGTGGCTAGTTTGCTCTGTCTTAAATACAGTATCCAGGCACTTGCAGAGCCTGGAGAGGCAGGATTGGGGCTTTCTCAGACTGAGGAAAGAATGACATAACTGCTCAGACCAACTCTGGGTGGTGCAGTTGTACCTTTTTTACTACAATTTTTAAAGACAGGATCTTGTTTTGTAAAGCCGAGTATGGCCTTGACCTCAGTGCAATGCTCCTGCCTCCACCTCCCGAGCTCTGGGATTATAGGTGTGTAATGCTAGAGGATGAATCCCAGAACATCTCTTTTTGTTGCAATGTGAGAATGGAAGCCAGGGCCTTGCATGCAAGGACCTTACCGAGCAAGCATTCTGAGCCACATACCTTGCCCAAGAACTTGCCTAAGGATGCGGGACAAGATGCTGCTGCTGCTTCACAGACACACAGTGAGTGGTCAGCCTGCTTCAGAGGCACATCATCAGCTCATGGGTCAGACCCAAGGACAGCACCGGGTCATGGGAGAACTACACTGAGATTCCCCCAGCAGACGAGGCTGAGCACAGGCTAGCAGAGCCATCTCGCTCCTGACACAACAGATTTGCACAGCCTCTCGGCAAAAACCGATGCAGGCTCATTTTTCACTCTAAAAACCAGGCATGTCTGATTCACAGCCCACAGACTGCCATATGGCCAATAGCTGTGAATATGGCCCAACACCAAACTGTAAACATGATATATTACGTAGCTTTTAGAAAATCTGTGTGTGTGTGATACATATGTGTGGGCGCCCTTGGAGGTCAGAAGAGAACCAGTCTAAGAATCCCTGGAGCTGTAGTTACAGGCGGTTGTGAGCCATCTGATGTGGGCGCTAGGACAGTCCTCTGGAAGAACAGTTTAAACCACTTCACCATCTCTCCAGCCTCTTACCCCTTGTTTCTGCAAACACTTTACAGGTGATACAATTTACAGGCACTCCATAGGACTCTAGCAAATAAAAAGCCTGAGGCTTTATAAAGTCCCTTGGGAAAGGACACAACCAACACCTTAGCACGCTGTCTGTGCGACTTACTTGCATATTTGTTCATAACCTTGAGACGTGATTAAAACTTTTACACTAGACTCATAAACATCGTTAATGTTTGACCAGTGGGCCTGGATCTGGGGGTCCTCAATGCGACTCGCCAAGCTGTCAATGGTTGCAGCAGTTCTTTAAAAGAAAAATTAAAAGTCACCATATAAAATGAAAGGATTTAAACCATGCATCAATTCTATAACCATTTGAAAATTATCTAATTTTGCCTACTTTTTGATCATATTACCATTTGAAAGGTGAAGGCTCTAGTGGTGAGTTGGTTCTGGGAGCCCTCGCACTCCCATTGCTGTGCTGCTCTAAGCTTTGCGCCACAACACACACTCATACCACCTCTCATTATCCTGATGGCTGGCTCCTTTATAACTCCATCTTGTCCTGCTCATGAGAGCTCATCATGATACTTCTCAGGTACTAATCTGACAAGCACAATTCCTAGATGTTAGTGCCTGATCTTTGGTAACAAATGCCTTGACACACACCCAGAGCTGTTATTATAAGGGAATTAAAGTCATAATCAAGCAAACTGGAGCCTTGAGCACAATCCAAACATCACCCATCAACAAAGTCAGCAATGTTCACTCCACATATCTAAAACTCTATTACCCTAACAGCCCTGTGTGTTTGGTGGGCATTTAGTTTTGTTTTTTGGTTGGGTTTATTTATTTTGCTTTGAAGCAGTCTATCCCTCTGTAGTCCCAGTCTGCCTGGAACTCATGGTCTTCATAAGTTCCAGAAGAACCAGGCCTACATAGAAAGACTCTGTCTCAAAAGATTCATTCACACATTGACAGGTTTAAAACTTCACCAGCCCATTAATGACCCTCAGGCATGGCAGCACACACTGTGTTCTCCTTTTTATACATTTTATAGGAGTCCATTACTTTTATAAATGGGTGTGGGGAGGGACAACATGCTAAAGCTTTTCTACATCTGAGATATACTCACTGTTTAAGATCGGGAACTGTTCTAAAGACATTTCTTTCTGTGTCACATATTTCTCACACGTTTCAAGGAATATTTAACTTTATGATCAATGAGTTGGTCAATCTAAGACTAACAATACATTCACACTAACATCGTTTGTCACTGAAATCCATAAAGGAAAACAGTATCTCACTGACACAATACTTCAGTGTTTCTAAGATACTTCTGCACAAGTTACTTAATTTATCCTATCCTAAGACTAGGCTTTCATATATACCACAGTTAACCAGGAAAAACTGGTGGGCCACGGATATTAAGGAACTCACAAGCGATTAAGCCAAAACTTAAACCCATCTCCTACCCTAGATTCCACCTCCCCCCCCCTTCTTCTACGGCATCACAGTACTCTAAAACATCTTCCTAATTTAGTTTACTAAAAGCTGAAGGATCCAAGTTTCTAATCCTGCTGGGACCATAATCAAATGTTCTAATAAACCATTGTAAGAATGGAATGTGCCTCTAGGAGGAGAGAGGCCCTTGTTTCTTTTCCTGAAAGGTTAATCCAGTGGGGCAGGTCAGGGACTTAGATCACTCCAAGAAAGGCAGGTTTACTGAATGGCTTCTCCACCTACCTAATAAACTGAATTGATCGAAATTTATTGTAAAAAGGAAGGTTTATTAGTAAAGCTCTCAGGTGGGTCCAGAGACCTCACAAGAAGTGGTCTATGAAGTTGCAAGGCTGGGTTGGGGTAAGGGCTTCTTAAAGGGGAGTGGGGATGGGGAGTTGTGGTGTGATGGTGAGGTACTGGGGTTTATAGCCTTATTTGGTGAGTTTAGGGACCTGTTGAGGGGGGTCTTAGGTCCAGTGGTCATTTTGTAATCTGAAACTATGAGCTAGCTTTGTCCAGTGTTTTGTGTGGGCTTGTGAAAGTGCCAGCTCCTGGTCAGGAGAAGGGCGGGTACCTCTTGGCTCAGGCCATCTTGCCTTTGCCCCAAAACCTCCAGCCTGACATTCACCTTAAGATAATGTGTGCTTTTCCTTCCAAGAATCCCTTCACCCTGGTGCAGTCCCCAGAAGCCACTACAAAGTCTGAGGTTCAGCTAGGTCTACCTGTCTTTTTCAGGCCTGACTTACAAAGATGCAGTGATTTCTTTTCTCTTTTCCCAGGTGCTGGCAGGAGCCTGAGTGTGCTTTTAGCTCCCCAGCAGCCACTCCAGGCTTCTTGCCCTCTTGCTGAAGTCCTGACTCTCACTGTGTCAACCCTAGCCACTCACTTTGTTCCTTCTCTGCTCCCTACCCTTCTTCCTTCCAGGGACTGGGAGATGTACAGCTTGCCTGCCCTGGGATTTCCCTTCCAAACTCTAAGAAATTGTCTGTTTTAATCATGAGGGGGCCCCGATTTCCAGGTACCACTAGATGGCTCTGCTGGGACCCCTCAAGATTTCTGGTAATACTTTTCTGCTGTTTATTTTTTTTAATGATTTATTTACTTATTTTATGTACACTGGTGTTTTGACTGCACATATGTCTGTGTGAGGGTGTAAGATCCTCTGGAACTGGAGTTACAGACAGTTGTAAGTTGCCATGTGGGTGCTAGGAATTGAACCCAGGTCCTAGGGAAGAGCAACAAGTGCTCTTAACCACTGAGCCATCTCTCCAGCACTTCTGTCATTTACTGTATTAACCAGCACAGAAAATAAACCTGTACCTGCACCTCTAGATAGCACCACCATGACAAGTGGTAAGAAGACACTGAAAAACAAGATATCCACAGCAATATCACCCATTGAACAAGAGTGCTACAGGACTTTCAAGGCAAGATTACCAAGTAGAAACAGACCTCAGCAGCTATCAACAATGAAAGAGAGCGTTACAACCACCAAGATGCACTTCCTCATCACACTCTTCTATCCTTCAAATACTGTGCATGAAGCTGGGCGTGGCAGCACACACCTTTCACATCAAAGGCAGTCAGAGGCAGGTGCATCTGTCAGCTCAGGGCCAGGACTACACAGTGACCCTTCTCAAAAAAAAAAAAAAAAAAAAAAAAAAAAAGACAGGCACTTCTGGGCTAACACCTTTAGCTGTGTAGACTTGAGCAAATGGACTAAAGTATCTAAGTCTCAACTAGATCATCAGTAAAAAAAAAAAAAAAAAGCTTTAATGCTATTTGCCCTAAGTAACAATTAAGTCAACATTGGAATAAGAGCCCCCAGGGTGAGGTGCCAAACAAAACACAAAACCAGGAGAAAAGTTGTTTTCCTAGCTATGGACCAGGTAACTGCACCTGTTGAGGGTAGGTTAAAAACAGAGCATTCAGCCAGACAGCAGGATCTGCATCCCCCAACTGGAGAGGACCCAGTCTGTCATCACAACTTTACTTTCAGCCACTTTTTGCTTACATGTACCCAAAACCAACATAAAGAGGACAGGAAAAGACTCAATTTCACAGAAAAACAGTAACTTTCTTCATCCTTACCTGCTCCTCAGAAAAATGTGCTTTGCTTGTTTAATTATTTTTTCCAGGAGCCCTTCTGTGGACTGTATTGAATTAATTTCATTTTTATCAAAAGCTTGAGGACCTGAAAGTCTCATCCTCTTGTGGCCAAAGGGAGCACTGGCTGGGTGAGGCATCACAATGGAACTCAAGGTCTGTTTATGAAACTGACAAAGAAAGCCATTTTTAATAACCACCACCTACGTAATAAAGATGGCAAAAATGGTTAATTAAAGCTTGACTCAAATTTTTGAAAATAATGAAAATAATAAATAAAAAGTAATCTTGCCAGATGTAGTGGCAATGCTTTTAATTTCAGTAGTCAGGAGGCAGATGCCAGCCTGATCTATGTTAAGTGTTACAAGTCAGACAGGACTACACAGTGAGATCCTGTCCCAAGTCATCACCATCGTCATTATCATTATCACCTTGATACAAGGATGAATGTACTGAGTGGCCACGGGCATGATTCAAGTCTGTGAAAAGGAGGAATCCCTTCAAGTTTAATTTTTATTTTGAAAGTTTTAAATTACAAAATGTTCTTAAGTCTCATCTCATGATCAGATAGCTAATCAACTTTCCTAGACTGCCTGGCAGAACCCCAAGAAACATGTAATACTGGGATTGAACTGAGGGCCTCACCCACACTAAGCAAGTGTTCAACCCTGAGGGAAATCCTCAGCCTGAAAACCCTTTCAATGCTGGCTTTTATATCACTATGATCAACTGACCTCCATCTTGGGAGTTGGGGTGTGGATGGGAGGCTAGAATATAGACTTTTATGAAGTCTCAGAATAGGGTGTTACTGTGCAGCTCAGGCCTCCCGACCAGAGCCACCCTTCTCTGTACAGTGGTATGTGCTTCCCATGGTAACTCCAGAACTTGCTGTATATCCCTTGCGCTGCAAGCTATCCTGGGAGCAAGGACTGTGTACCGATTATCTCTGAGTCCCACCCCCCTACACATAGACAGCAGGCTCTGTCATGCCAGGCAGTGAGTGCCCCTTGCTGCGAGTCACTGAGACTCAGTGGAGGGAGGTCTACAGCGCTCCGCCCTGCTCACACTGCAGAGCCTCACTGGAGTGTTACCTCTCTGATCAGGAGGTGCAAGTTGTGCTCCAGGACGTAGAGGTGATCCTCTGGACCCAACTTCTCTGTGGCACATTTCTGGGACTTCTTATCATCTGAGGAGTGGCATAGGGAAATGGACAACTGCAAGCCTGTGTACAGAGAGGCAGGACAGATACAGATAAGCCAAGAGCTGGACACTGAGACCATGTTCACAAGGAACAATCACAACACATTCTCAAGACTGAACTGGACCATCAGGCCTCATGTGAGCACCTCTACTCCCAGACCTTTCTTACTTAACACAATAAATTTCTTCTAATTTCTCATGGCCTTGGACAACTGTAATAGTCCACAGACTATAATATTCTGACCCTGAGCTGTAGCTGAAGAAGAGAAAACTCTCAATTCTTATTTTCATAAACACAGTATCTTAAAAACAAGCTTTCCTAGTTATATTTCAACATGAAGTTAGTACTCTCTTCCCTGCTCCCAAAAGCATAAATTAGAACTGTTCATGTCTAACCCTAAACCAACAAATGTATACCTAATGACAACTGACTTCCAGATTAAGTCTATTTCTGAACAAGAATTTCATTTCTACAAATTAGGAGTATTCTACGTTTCTTTTAAGTTGGTACCTCATTTAGAAAAGGCAATGTCCTTGAAAGAAAATGCTACTTGACAGCATTTGCTGCTGTGTAAAGCCCTAACAGCACACATTTTTAACATACACCATGAAAGCCCACGATGCCACCCTCAGGACACAGAACAGAGTGGGCGGCCCCTCTGGCTTTACTGGCCGCCATGATGCTCAACACAGCCTCTTCCTGAGGCCACTCTTACAGCACACCCACACCATAAAGTCCTGCTTGCAGGTCTCAGCAGGCTGGCTGTTCTTACTTGGAAAGGGCTGAGAGATGATCTGGTTTTTCACTACAATGTGAGGGATCTGAGACTTAATCTGAACGGCTTCCCGAGAGAGCTGTGCAAAAATTTCTTTACAAAGAAGAACATTTTGTGCTGCTTCTAATTTTGTCTGCCAGTGTGGGGAGCCTGAAAGACAGGAGGCATGTATATAAATCCCATGGCCAGCCAGATTATGTACACAGCTGCTCAAACAATAACCTCACTTCATAAATCAAAGGTTCAGAGAATACTGGTATAATCTCTTCTCAAACATAAAATCTCACTTAAAAAAATTATTCGACAATTTCACAGATGCAAACAAACTTTTGGTCATTTTCACCTGTCTCTCCCTTATCTCTTCCCTTTCCAACTCAAACTCTTCTTCCAAAGCCTCCTTCCTACGTGTTGTGTTTGTGTGTGTGTAACAGTTTGTGGATATTCACATGAATGTAGTGACTTTTTTGGGCAATTTTGGTTCCTTTAAAAAACAAAGAAATAGGGCTGGAGAGATGGCTCAGTGGTTAAGAGCACTGGCTGTTCTTCCAGAAGACCCAGGTTCAATTTCCAGCAGCCACATGGCAGCTCACAACTGTCTATAATTTCTGTTCCAGAGAATCCTACACTCTTACACAGACATGCATGCAGTCAAAACACCAACCAATGCACATAAACAAAAAAACAAAAAACTCCACAGAAATAGTTGGGCGTGATGGTGCATGCCTTTAATCCTGGTGCTTGGAAGGCAGATGCATTGGAGGCCAGTCTAGTCTACAGATCGAGTTCCAGGACAGCCAGGGCTACAGAGAAACCCTGGTCTCGGAAAAAAAACAAAAACAAAAAACTGCCAGGCACGGTGGTACACGCCTTTAATCCCAGTACTTGGGAGGTAGAGGTAGGTGGATCTCTGAGTTCAAGGCCAGCCTGGTCTACAAAGTGAGTCCAGGACAGCCAGGGCTACACAGAGAAACCCTGTCTTGAAAAGCCAAAAGGAAAAAAAAAAAACAAAAAACAAAACACTGAAATACTGTATGAATGTGCTTTCCTTTTTAATCCCAGGTGTGGGGCTGCTTCGGACTGTCCACAGCAGCTGACCATGATTTGCCTCATGCTCTAGCAGAAGCGTGGTTTTGCCAGCTGCAGATAATTTCTGTGATTGTGTGACATTTGGAATTCTGGGAACTTTTCAGAGAATATATAAATGCTAGGATCAAGTCAGACATGGTGGCACATGCTTTTAATCCCAGCACTTGGGAGGCAGAGGCAGGAGGATCTCTGTGAGTTTGAGGTCAGCCTGGTCTATAAAGTGAGTCTAGGACAGCAAGGACTACAGAGAAACCCTGTCTCAAAAAACCTAAATAAATGAATGAATGCTAGCGTCCCGAGAGGCATGATGGGCGGTTGTCGGTCATTTAGGGAGGCTGGTTGTGGTTTGTTAGTAGCTGTGGCCAAAGAAGAAACAAAAGGGAAGAAATTAGGTTCTTCTCTCCCATCTCACCTCTTTCTTCTCTATCGTTGTTTCTCTCCTATCTAGTGTTAGGAGGTGAAACTGGGGCAGAGGTAGAGGGGGAAAGATTGGAAAAAGAGGAACCCAAAAAGTAGAAAAGATAAGCTACACATGAGCAATAGGTTATTTATAGGAATATAGGCAACTAGTCAGTGGCTACCTTGTAGAAGGCAACAGGTCCTTGTGCAGAGACAAGCACTGAAAAATCCAGGAAAAGGTGAACATGCAGGCTTATCCCTTCAAAGGAAGATGTTTACCTGTCTTCCTCCTAGAATGCTGGGAAAGGATACAGTTTCCCTTTGCTATCTGTAGAGCCGGGTTTCATCCATATCCTCCAGAATAGTATGTTCTTATCCCAGACAGTCTTCCCCCTAAATCTCTAGCATTGCTTTTAAATCCATGAACCCATCCTTATAAGAGATGTCATGTGTACTTTTCAACAGCATAAGTGACTTCTATGTTACCTTAGGCCAAGCCAACCCTGACTCCCACAGGCACTACGCTTACCTCAGTCATCCCCTAAATCTTGAGCACTGTTTCTGACTTAACAGAACCCATCTTTATGGAGGCCTTATGAACTGTGTAAAGAGTTTCAATGTAAACATGTCTTAAGCTTGTTGTACACATGGGACTGAGTTAATTGACATCAAAAACTTTTTTCCAAAATTGTGCTGTGCTTAAATATGGCTAAAATAAATCGCCTGGTGTCAGACTCTAGAGGTCTGAAGCGTGATGGCTATGTCAAGCTGAACTGAGTGTCAGTCTTACCCCATTTGAATAATTTTGCTGCTAGCTGGAAAGCCTGCAGGGACCCCTGCCTACACCACTGAGGAAAATGAAACACCTTGCCTAGAGACATCAGCATCCCATAGTCCCTCAGCAAGGGTGAGGCCTCACGAGCCCCTCCACCATCCATAATGGAATGGTGGGGCTTAGAACTGTACAGGTGTGCAGCAGGTAAGCACAGCCACAGGGGCACAAGTGTAATGCTGGGTCACAGCAGGAGACAGCACTGCTCCTCAACCTCCAGCTCCTACAAGCTTTCTGCCTCCACTTTCCATGATACTCCCTGAGCCTAGGAGGAGATGAAAGTCTTACTTCTTCTACACAGAGACAAATAGTATAGTTCAATCTACAGAAGTATACAGCTACTCACTAGTGGTTTATTTATAATAATGTTAAGTACACTTGCAGAAGCATTCATGGTACTGCCTGTAACTCCAGCATGCAGAAGGCTGAGGTAGAGGAGTTTAAAGTCAAAGATTGTCTCAAAAAGCCAAATCCAGATGACAGGTCCCAAGAAAGCCATATCCAGGCTCTGGGGTGTCCTATTTTCTGAGCACCCCTCCTCCCCTGAACCCACAATGCTTATACCATCTTCAATAACCACCAACTATGCTTTTAAAAGATGTACTTCCTACTGTTTTCACACCAAAGGTCTCCTTTCCTTTCTCTTTATATGTGGCTTACGGAGTAGGAAGACGCCATGGCATACCTGGCTTGGATTTGGGCAAAGGTCTCTTGAAAAGGTTAACGGTACCAAGATCACCAATGTCTGGAGCTTGTTTCTGAATAGAAACCTAGACAACATGAAAAAAATTTAGCAAAGTAGCTTCAGGGTAGTTGCCAAGAAAGTACTTGAAAAGACTCTACTGAGTACCTTGATGTATGCAGACCCTTCTAAATCACTAGGGATCTGCACATCCAGCGCACAGTAATCTTCTGGGATCTTTTTATCCAAGTCAATGTCTGTATTCTTTATCACCTCAAAAGTGCCATGATGGGGAAAGAGAGAGCCTAAATGGAGAGTAAAGATTAAAATAATTAACACAGCACATCAATTTAACAAATTATTAACTATAACACTTTACACCCACATCATTAAAACATGAAGTCTTTCCACTGGAAATGTGCATATTGGAGGGAGGCACTGGTGAGCCAAACCAAAAAAAGGAAGTGTGTGAATTTACACAGTTTGAGGCCACAGATTGAGGCCAGCCTGGTCCACATAGTGAATTCCAGGCCACCAAGAGCTATACAGTTAGATCTTGTCTCAAAATAATATCAAACAACAACAACAAAATTACATTATGTGACCATGGTGAGGCCACACCTGTACCTGTCTCAAAGACATCACTACAGGGGCTGGAGAGATGGCTCAGAGGTTAAGAGGACTGATTATTTTCCCAAAGGACCCAGGTTTAAATCCCAGCACCCACATGACAGTTCAAAACTGTCTGTAATGGCTGGGTGTGATGGTGCATGTCTTTAATCCCAGCACTTGGGAGCCAGAGGCTGGCAGATCTCTTTGAGTTCAAGGCCAGCCTGGTCTACAAAGTTCCAGGATGTCAGGGCTATACAAAGAAACCCTATCTCGAAAAACCAAAAAGAAGAAAAAAGAAAAGAAAAAAAGACATCAGTAAAACCTAACCTCCACAGACTACACATTGCATTCTCACAGAGTTCTGACAAAATGAAACTACCTCTATGAGTTATTCCTTACATCTGAATTCAGCATCAGAAAGACAAACCAACAGTGCTCAAAGTACTATTGTCAACAAGCCCCTCTACCTTTATGTGAAGTATCTCTGAGCAGGTCGGAAGTCTAAGTAACTGCTATGTTATTAGTAGATGGCTAATTGCAATGCCTGTCTAACAAGGAAGACATCTAGGAGCTTCTTGCAATTAAATAATGCAACTCAATTCTTCCATAATCTCAAAGGATCACCCCAAATAGAAATTAAAATTAAGTATTTATCCAAATTATTTTGTGAAAAGAACTTACAATGTCTAAAACCAGAAAGCACCAATGTATCTTGAGCTGCAATTCACAGCAGTGCTGGGGCACTGGCCCTGGATTGTGCTTTATTAACAGCCTGACTCTGGAACAAGGAGTCTTGTCCATCTCTGCTACTGTTCCTAAGCATCCTAGCAGGATTGCTTGGCCATCTCTCATTGCACTCCGAACCTTAAATATCCCATCTTTGAATATTCTCTTAAATGTACCTACTATAGTAAGACTGGTCTGGGGATTTTTAAGACACTGGGCATGGTGACACACACCTTTAATCCCAGCACCTGGGAGGCAAGAGCAGGCAGATCTCTATGAGTTCAAGGCTAGCCTGATCTACAAAGTGAGTCCAGGAGAGCCAAAGATACACAGAGAAACCCTATCTCAAAAAACCAAAAGAAAGAAAGATAGGGTCTCATGTAGGCAAAATTGGCCTTGAACTCTTGACCCACACCTGCCCTAACACCCAAGTGTTAGGTGAGTGACACCCAACTCTGTCAAGAATGATTTGGCTTCTGGGTAAAGAAATTAAATATCACTGTAATAATACAGGGAGCTAAGAAATAGCACGGCAGGAGACTGGGGACGTCACAGTTCACTGCTTCTGCTCACACAGAGCACTTTCTACGGTCAGACATCTGTACCCGCACTTCTGTAGCTCAGGTCGCCCAGGATCTTATCTCCAACCTTCCTCAGTTTCCAGTGTTGCCGTAGGCGCAAGAGTTCAGAGTTGAAGTCTCGCTGCAGCTTGTTTTCCTGGTTCTCAGTCACTGACTTGGTCAATCTTTCTGCCCCCTTCAGGAGGATTTGAGCTGCTCCAGCAAGAGACTTCTTCTTAGAGATCAGCTGCAGCGTCTGAGGACTCTACCAAAAATAATCCAGCATTTTTTCTATCAAATACTTGAGTTCTAATGCATTTTAGGTATCTTTAAAGCTATGTATTTTCTCAAGCTGGAAATGTTTTACTTGGAAGAAAAGTTTTAATTAAAAAAAAAAAAAACAAACAAGCTGAGCGTGGTGGCGCACGCCTTTAATCCCAGCACTCAGGAGGCAGAGGCAGGTGGATCTCTGTGAGTTCAAGGCCAGCCTGGTCTACAAAGTGAGTCCAGGACAGCCAGATACACACAGAGAAACCCTGTCTTGAAAAACCAAAAAAAAAAAAAAAAAAAACCAAACAAACAAAAACATAGGGAAGAAGCATGAGGACACCTGGCAAGGGGCTTGCCATGCGAACCTGAGGGACTGCAGAGTTCCATCCCCAACACCCACAAAAAAACCCAGTGCAGCAATGTACCTGGAATCCTAGCCCCAGGGAGGAAGGACAATTCTGATGACTTGCTGGCCAGTCAATCTAGCCAACTAGTGAATTTTACCTTTAAACTGACTCAAAAATATAATAACTCAGAGATTAATTGAAGAAGACACTCAAAATAACCTCTGGTCTCTACACCCTTAACCGCCCCCCCTCTCCCTCTCTCTCTCTCTCTCTCTCTCTCTCTCTCTCTCTCTCTCTCTCTCACACACACACACACACACACACACACACACACAAATAAAATGAATATAGAAAAAAATGGGCAGGTGGTGAAGTAACATATACCAAGACTTAAGTTTTCCCTTGCAAAACTTTCTTTTTCTAAACAATAAACGTTACCTGTTTCTTGGCCAACTTATAAAAAGACCTTAAGCCAAAAAAAAAAAAAAAAACCCAGAAAACAAAAACAAACAAAAAAAGACCATGGTGGCCCAGAAACTAGCACTCAGCAATGCACCACCTGGGGCAAACCTAGACCTGGGCCCTGTCCTTTACCATCCCAGCTCATACCCACTGCACACCTTTCTGTGACACTCCCACCTCATGGTAATTCCAAATTCCTGCTTGGATGTAACCTATGCACAGAAACCACCACCTACATGGCACACATCAGCACCCAGCTTACAACAAGTGACATGGCCAAGAAGGTGCCTCCAGTGGACACACTTTAAGCTTATCATAACCTATTGTCATACGGACTGAAGATGCTGAAAAGTGACCGCACGCTTTGTATACCACAACCACCAATTTTGCGTTGTATTCAGTAGCAACACCTCCAAATGACAAGTCTAACAAGTGTGACTTTTCTGACTTTAGGAGCATGTCCAAAAGCAAAGCTAAAAATTTTGCACACATAAGTTTTACGACCTACAACTTTACTACTCTGAATACCCACAACCTCACCTGACCTCAGACGTTAGCTGAGTCAGGCCTGGTTAGTACTTGGATGGGAGAGGCCACAAACATTCTCTTCCTACATGGGAGTCTGATGATCCTCTGTGCAGCGCTCAGTTCTAACATCTTTGCCTGAACTTGAATTTTCTTTCTTATTAATAATGTTATCTTATTATGTGCACATGTGTCTGTGCATATGAAGAGGTCAGAGGCATGTCAGATCTCCTGGAGCTAGAGCTGGAGCTGCAGGCAGTTGTGGGCTGCCCGACGTGGGTGCTAAGAATTGAACTCAGGTCATCATCAACAACATGTGTTCATAAGCACTGAGCAACTGCTCTAGCTCATGGATTTAATTTTCCAAAAAAGTAAAAGGAGCCGGGTGTGGTGGCGCACACCTTTAGTCCCAGCACTCAGGAAGCAGAGGCAGTCGGATCTCTGTGAGTTCAAGGCCAGTGAGTCCAGGAGAGCCAGAGATACACAGAGAAACCCTGTCTCGAAAAACAAAATGCACACAACCAAATGCTTGTCCTGGGATTTAAAGAAAAGCTGTTCAGTTAAAGGCCACATGTACCTGTTTGGGAGGAAGCGCATCCTGAGAGACGGGGTCCAGAGTCATGAACTTTTTGTCCCTGACAATACTGAGGACATCATAGAGAACACACATCTCCGTGAGGGCACTTCGCAAGTTGTTCCTCACTGAGTCCCAAGGCCACAGAGAGGGTTGGAATTTTACCAACCCTGAAAAACAGAAACAAGTGTGTACTGGTTACATTGAGTAGAAGAAAGCTCATTTAGAGAATTAAAAGTATGAAGAGGAAGCCGGGCGGTGGTGGCGCACGCCTTTAATCCCAGCACTTGGGAGGCAGAGGCAGGCGGATCTTTGTGAGTTCGAGGCCAGCCTGGTCTACAAAGTGAGTCCAGGACAGCCAGAGATATTCAGAGAAACCCTGTCTCGAAAAACCAAAAAAAAAAAAAAAAAAAAAAAGTATGAAGAGGAGAAAAGTTTTTTTTCCAAACTGCTCCTCTTTCATCTTCTTCTCCTCACCCTATCTTGAACTGTTTACATTTACTGCAGCATTCCTTCTATGGCAAAACAAATGTCAGTCTAACTTCCACAGGCCAAATCCGTCATTACATCTTAGGTAGGCACTCAAATATCTTTTTGAACCCAGGGCTTCATTCATCCCAGATAAGCACTGCACTATATCCCCAGGCCTGAGCAAGCCTTTAAAGTAAACTGCTTCCTTCCAGCATTTGGAACTTGAATAACTGTAGCAAATTTCTAAACTGCAAAACAACAGGCAAAGCCCCAAATGGACTACAATACCAGCATTACTCCTGGCTGCCAAGAGTATATCTTCCTTTTAATCAATTTTTAATACACTCTCACTCTACAGAGTTCAAGCTAAAGTCAGAGAGTAAAAGTCAAAAGTTTTCCTTTATTCTCGGGCCTGACTCTCTTCCCTCCTGAGACATAACCATTAATAACAGTAGGGGTGAACCCTTCCAAAGGTTTTCCTGCTAATTTACACACGTACATTCCTATTTTCCTGTTGCTTGTCCTTTCCTTCATTTGCTATGTCCTAGAGATATCTCACATCAGCATATAGGACCCACCCATCCCTCCACACACCTTAGGACATTTGGGAACCTAGAGGCATGGCATTTAAGCACTCCTACTTAATTGACAGGTCAAATGCTCCTAGTGACGCTACTACTGTAACTCAGTACATACTTGTGCTGTATAGTTCTTTCGGTAGGTGAGGGATTAGTGGATCAAATGAGATACACACTTAAAATTTTGCACTCAAAATTGATCTGCCTTTCCAACACAGGATATTCAGAATGCTTTCATTGTCTGCCAAGTTTATGAAAGCTACATTTAATTGTTTATTGAGAAGGTGTCTCACTACTAGCTCAGGCTATTGTTCCCATTTAGAAATCTGACTGCCTCTGCCTGGCGAGTGCTGGGAATACAAGCCTGCGGAAAACCACACTCCACACGAACATTCCCACTAAAACCGCCTCTGTCACATCGCTAAGTCAAGAACTGTGGATTCAAAACAATTCTTTCCGAGGTCATCTTTAAGTATCACCCGTCCCCACCTAAAATCCCCCCAACCTCAAAGAGCTTTCAGCTGTTCTATTAGAAATAAAAGATCCGAATGCTGGCAGGCGGTAGGGGACCTGAGTCCCGATCATGTCGGCCTCTTCACTGCAGTCAACACATCATTTATTCATCACCCACAGGCAGAGAGAAGGAAACTGACCGTCCACCTCTTCACCACAAAACGCTCTTTACCCCTCGGGGAGACGACCCTTGGGAAAGGGAACCGCAACGAGGGCGAAGCCTCACCCTCCTCGTCGTCCTGGTCGGCCCCTGAGCCCGCCCAGTCCTGCGCGTCGCCGTCAGGCCCCGCCGCCTCCTCCTCCTCGGAGCCGGAGCCCTGGCTGAAGTCGATGCGCTGCGCCAGGCGTGCCAGGTTTTGGGACATAGACAGCGGCTGCAGGTAGGTCTCGGTGCCATCAAGGCCCACCTCCTGCACCTGCTTCTCGCAAGCCGACTCGATGCTGATGCGCACGGCTCGCACGCCCGACATGCTGGCGGCGAGGTGCAGAAACGAGCGAGGACGCGGAAGGCTGGTCGCCAAATTCCCCGAAAGCCAGTCGCTGAGGCCGGGCCGGAAGCCAACCCCGCGCCTCCGTCCCACAATGCTCCGCGCCGCGTCTCGCGGAGCACTGTGGGCAGGCGCGGAGGTCCCGCTGCCCGGACACTCCAGACATGCTGCACGCTGGAGCCGGAAACTTTCGGCTGACGGAGGCGGAGCCGCTGCAGAGGAGGCGTGGCGTGCTGTTCTTGGCTAGTTGGTTGCTTGGCTTTTGAGATAGCTTTCTTGTTGACTTGATTAACTTGTTAATTGGTTAACTGAGACACGCAGCTTCCTTATTTGATTTTTGAGACAAGAGTTTCTGTATGCAGCCCTGACTGTCCTGGAACTCGCTCTGTAAACCAGGCTGACTTTTGATAACCACTTAGTCTGATCTTGGGCTCCTGAACAACCGTGCCTTCATTTGTCAATTCCTTGGTCCTTGCTTCCCAAGACAAAGTGTAGATGGAGGCCTCAGCACAATTGTCTGACAGGTGAAAAAGCCTCTGACTTAACTATTGACAATGTCCACAGGCCTGAATCCCGTTGGTGTGCTGCTGCAGCCACTAAGCCTTGGCGATTCCATCTGCTGCAGGAGATGCTTCCTGAATGATCCTAGGTGGGCCCCAGTGTTTAGAATCTGAACAGCCCTCCAGGTGTCCTGGCTCTCAAACATTGTCCTAGCAGATAACAGTACCCTAAATAGTTGTGTTGAAGGAGATGCTGAAAAGTTCCTAGTGTCAGGGCACAAAGAAAAAGGAAAGTGGAAGCATTGGAGAGTTCCATTCACAGTGTCTCCCACCCCAACCTACCACCACTCTCTACTGTCAGACACTGAGAGAAACAAAAGCTCCTGGAGCCCAACAAGCTTGCCTACCCAGGATTTCCACCGAGGTAGAGCCAAAGAGCATTCAGCCAGTGGAATGGTGATGAGTATCAATTATTGATACTCTGGGGCAGTCCAATGCTAGCAGGTAGCAGTGTGTGTGTGTGTGTGTTGAAAGACCCCTGAAATGGGGACACCGCCCCTGGGGCCCAGCG
>CAJQZJ010004767.1:9930232-9983624 GCA_907164525.1 Lophiomys imhausi
GGATGGCAGCTAACAAATAGGCATGCTTAGCCGGGGGTCTTTCAGGAGGTCTAATCCACGCCTGTTTTGCAACACTACTTCAGACAGGGAGGTTAATGATTCTTTTAGTGCCCTGACAGATTTTTCGAGGGCTTGTAAGTCCTCATGCATAGCTTGATGTAAGTACAGATACCTGTCTGTGCGTACTAGTGCAGCGGAACCAGTGGCGATGCCTGCTGTGACTCCCCCTACCCCCAACAAGACGGCCAACGTGAGGGAGATAGGTTCCCGTTTAAATCTTTTGGAGAAATCTGTAAAATATGACAGCACGGTTTCATCAGAATGATAGTATATGCGTGGCCACAATTGAACCAAGACGCAGTAATCCTGAGCCAGGTTTAGAACTGCTGCCGACACACAAGGAGTTAACCCGGTGTTGCAGGCCCAATATGTTCCATTGGGGGGAACCAGGTAATAATTACCCATTGTCACAGTTATGGTTTTACTGCAGAGGCTAAGTCCTAGGGGTGGAGTTCCTATGCAAGTGCCTGTTCCAGTAATCTGAGTTAGGGTTAGCTGGTGGCCTCTTTCTAAGCAGGCAGCGGGTGGGGAGCTGGAATGAATAGTAAAACTTCCCTCGAAGGCTATCCCTTCATAATAGAGAGGGCGAGGGTCTAGACAGAGCCAGCATTGTGTGGCGCGCTGAGGGTCCGACTGATTCAGGGCTTGGAATGCTCCTCTGATTAGATTAATGAGTCTCTCTTCTGTGCCTGGAGCGGCTGTAACCCTGTCCTGAAGTCTAGTCACCCCTGGAGCACCAGAAGGACTTTTTGGCCCAGGTTCCCTCTGACCTAGGTTCTTGGAAGAGGCTACCGGTGCTTTTTGGTCTGAGAGCACCGGGTTGGGGCCTACAGCGACAGAGATCGGAGTTTGTATCGTCCGAGCTAGGGAGAATATACCAAAGATGTCTGGTCCTGACAAACATAAGTGGAATCCCCATGTTTACGTGGTGACCCAGGGATCTTTCTTTCCTGCATTAGTGAAGGATAGGGTTAAAATGTTACATCGGTTCGAGTCACTACAGGCTGCCCGATGTCCGTCACCGATTGAAGGCTTTTTTAGGGTAATCAAGTCCCAGGAAGAGCTAGGATTCCAGTGCGTGGTCCCTGTAGTTTCACATCCCCAGGCTTTACAAAATCCTACATCTGCTCCCCCACACTGACGAATCTGATCTTTTGTTCTGCCTGCCGCGGGGCAAGCGTAGACTCCTCTCTCGCTTATGCAGACAACATCATCTGGCATTAATTTGCAAACGTCTAAGATGTCTTTCCCAGATGTCAGGGAAAAAGCTACTTAGGGCAGTCAACTGGGAAGTGTGGTAGACGATCTCCGTTGTAAAGAGATTCGTCACTGTCCATGTTACATTATAGATTGTATGAGGGGAGCCTTGGGGTTTGTTTTTTCCCATGGAACCCTGAGAGAGCAAAAGCAAAGTTAGAAGGGTCAAGGGGGGGAACAGATAAGTCTTATCTTTAGGGGGTTTTGAGTGCGCTGAAGCTTCCATGTCGGTGCTGGTTCCAGCTCCTGGGGTGCGTGTCTCGGGTGGGCAGCCTTGACGTGTGATGCATGGACCCAGGCAGCAATCCCGTCGACCTTTAGTGCCGTAGGGGTGGTCAGAAGTACGGTGTAGGGTCCTTTCCAGCGGGGCTCGAGGTTGCAGATCTGATGTCGTCTGACCCAGACGGTGTCTCCAATCTGGAACTTGTGTGGGATGACGGGGGTGGTCGAGGATTCTCGGTAAGCAGCAGCAAGAGGCTCCCAGATCTCCCGCTGCACCGATTGCAGGGCCTGTAGGTGGGCTTGAAGGGAAGGAGTATTAGCATAATACGAGATATCCATATCAAAAAAGGTAATGGCTGGTGGTGGCGTGCCATATAAGATTTCAAAGGGAGTTAGCCCGTGTGGGCCGGGAGTATTTCTGGCCCGGTAGAGAGCCAGGGGTAGGAGCTGTACCCAATCCTTTGAGCCAGTTGCAAGCGTTAATTTAGATAAGGCCTCTTTAATAGTTCTATTCATTCTTTCTACCTGACCTGAGCTTTGGGGTCTATATGCACAATGTAATTTCCAATCAATCCCCAGTAGCTTAGCCACCAACTGACTTACCTGGGAGACAAAGGCAGGCCCATTATCTGACCCTATCACCTGCGGCATACCATACTGGGGGAAGATTTCTTCTAATAATTTCTTCGTCACCGTCTTGGCAGTTTCGTGTTTGGTTGGGAAGGCTTCGACCCATCCTGAAAAAGTGTCTATAAAAACTAAGAGATATCTATATCCGTACATGCCCGGCTTGATCTCAGTAAAATCTACTTCCCAATGAACACCCGGCCTATGGCCTCTCAGGCGGGTTTCCTGGCTGACGTGAGTCTTCCCTGAGTTGATCTGAGCACAGGCCCTACAGTTGTCAGCCACTTGTTGCAGGTCTCTGTTCCTGTTTAGAAGATATTGTCCAGTTTCTTCCAGGTCCAGCAGGGTTTTCATCTTTCGGGGACTCAAATGAGTTAGCTTGTGTAACTCGTCAATCAGCTCCAGGGTCATTTTTGTAGGAACCACAGTCTTTTCTTGATAAACCCAGTGACCTCGGGACGGATCATAATCTGCCCCCAGGTTTTGTATGATGTCTAAATCTTTTTCATCATAGTCCCAGGCAGGAAGCTTGGGAGCCTTTTCTGTCTCGGGGAGGATGGTGACCGTCAGGAGTTGAGGCCCAAGGGCAGCTTGTCTGGCCGCTTCATCGGCCAGGTGGTTCCCTCTGGCTATAGGACTGTCTCCCTTCTGATGTCCTGGGCAATGTATGATGCTTAACTTTTTAGGGAGAAACAAGTCTTTTAACAAGGCCAAGATCTCAGTCTTATTTTTTATTTCTTTTCCCTCGGAGGTCAGCAATCCCCTTCTTTTATAGATCTCACCATGGATATAGGCAGTGGCAAAGGCATATCTGCTGTCCGTGTAGACATTAAGCTTTTCGCCTGCTGCCAGCTGAAGGGCCTGAGTCAGAGCAATCAATTCAGCACGTTGAGCAGAGGTGCCTCCAGGTAGGGCACTTGCCCAAATTACCTTGGTCTCGGTGGTTACCGCTGCTCCTGCTCGACGTTCCCCATTTAGCAAATAACTGCTACCATCTGTATACCAGGTATGATCTACGTCCTGAAGAGGCTGGTCCATCAAGTCAGGTCTGGTTCCGTGTACTTCCGCGAGGACCTGCTGGCAATCATGGGATGCTGGCCCCTCGGGCAGCGGCAACAGGGTGGCTGGATTGAGAGTCACCATTTGTCCAAATCGGATGCGGTCAGCATCCAGGAGCAGAGACTGATAGTGGGTCAGGCAAGCATTTGACAGCCAGCGATCGGGGGGCTGGCAAATCAAGGATTCAATTGCATGGGGTGCCAGGATGGTCAATGGCTGTCCCAAAGTTAATTTTCCCGCATCTTTAATTAAGACCGCTATGGCTGCAACCATTCTTAAGCATGGGGGCCACCCAGATGCTACCGGGTCCAATTTTTTGGACAGATAAGCAATAGGGCACCTCCAAGGCCCAAGCTTTTGGGTTAAAACTCCTTTAGCGAAGCCATATTTTTCGTCCACAAAGAGTTCAAAGGGTTTTGTGAGGTTGGGCAGGCCAAGAGCAGGGGCCGACAGGAGAGCCCGTTTAATGGCCTCAAATGCCGCCTGGTGTGCCTCCGTCCAGGTAAAAGGGGCCTCTTGCTTGGTTAGCGGGTACAGCGGGGCCGCAATTTCGGCGAACCCAGGTATCCATAACCGACAGAATCCAGCAGTCCCCAAGAACTCCTGTAACTGACGATGGTTTTGAGGTGAGGGGATGCGGTCTATCGCTTCCTTGCGCGCCTCAGTTAGCCAACGCTGTCCGTCCCGCAGCTTATACTCCAGGTAGGTCACTTCAGTCTGACAAATCTGGGCCTTTTTGGCAGAGGCCCTATATCCCATTTGGCCTAGAGTCTGAAGGAGTGCCCCCGTACCTTCATGGCACTCCTGTTCGGTGGAGGCGGCCAATAGGATATCATCCACATATTGTAGCAGGATCAGTGACGGGTGTTGGTTCTGGAACCCTGTCAGGTCATGGTGTAAGGCCTCATCGAAGAGAGTGGGGCTATTCTTGAACCCCTGAGGAAGGCGGGTCCAAGTCAACTGTCCCGAGATCCCCAGCTCTGGGTCTTTCCATTCAAAGGCAAACAGGGGCTGGCTTTGAGGGTTTAACCTTAGGCAGAAGAAGGCATCTTTTAAATCCAATACTGTGTACCAGGGGTGTGTTGGTGGCAAGGTACTCAGTAGATTGTATGGGTTGGGCACCGTGGGATGAATGTCTTCCACCCTCTTATTGATTTCCCTGAGATCTTGCACCGGTCGATAGTCCCGTGCCGGGTTTCTTTACAGGCAGAAGGGGGGTATTCCAAGGGGACCTACAGGGGGTCAATATCCCCTGGTCCAACAGTCTCTTGATGTGTGGCCTAATGCCCTGATAGGCTTCATTGGGCATAGGGTATTGTTTGATAGAGACGGGGGTTGCATTTGCCTTTAATTGTATCACCAAGGGAGGTTGTTGGGTGGCCAGCCCCATTCCTCCCGTTTCTGCCCAGGCCAGGGGATATCTCTTAAGCCAGGGGTCTAGTACCTTTTGTTCCTCCCTAGGTGATTCAAAAGTTTATATTCATCTTCTAGTTGTAGGGTCAGTACCTGAAGTGGGGCTCCCTTCGGGCCCGAAATGCTTGCCCCCGTGTCTTCAAAGTGGATCTGGGCCCTTAGTTTGGTCAGTAGGTCCCTCCCCAATAAGGGGTATGGGCAATCAGGCACATGTAGAAAATAATGAGAGACTTTACCTGTTGCCTAGTGCACTTTTCGTTTGGTGGTCCAATGATATTGTTTCCCGCCGGTGGCACCCTGTACCCAAGCTGTGCGGTTGCTGAGTGGTCCCGGGGAGCGAGTAAGAACTGAGTGTTGAGCTCCGGTGTCCACTGAGAAGGTGACCGGCTGCCCCCCAACAGTAAGGGTTATCCTAGGCTCGGGGGGGGGGGCTCCTGGCCTCGACTCCCCTAGTCTTCGTCCAGGGTCAAGAGGTTGGTTCTGGGCTCCGATGGCCCTGTCTTCTGCCTTCTGGGTAGCTTAGGGCAATCTTTGACCCAGTGTCCTTTCTCTTTGCAGTAGGCGCACTGGTCTCGATCTACCCTAGGCCTCCTATTGTCTCCCGCCCTAACTGACCTTTCGGTATTCTGATGCTGAGTCTGCACTATGGTGGCTAGCAAGCGACTAAGTTCCCTACTGCGTTTTTTTTCTCTCACATTATCTCTCTCCTCTGCCTCCTTCCTGAGCCTATCTTCCCTCTGTTCTATCTCTCTGCGCAGTCTTTCTTCTTTCTCCTCTGGAGTCTCTCTTTTATTGAAAATTCGTTCTGCCTCCCGAACTAATTCGGAGAGAGTGTACCCCCGCAAATTGTCCAGCCTCTGTAATTTATTTTTAATATCTGGAGCAGACTGCCATATGAATGACATTGATACATTTACTTCCTGTTCCGGACTATCTGGATCATAGGGGGTGTACATGCGATAGGCCTCTTTAAGTCTTTCTAAGAAACCCGCAGGGGATTCCTCTGCACCCTGTATTACCTGCTTTACCTGAGCCAGATTGGTGGGCTGGCGCCCGGCCCCTCGGAGGCCCGCTATGAGCAACTGGCGATAAAGGCGTAGGCTTCTCCTACCTGCATCAGTGGTGAAATTCCAATTCGGGCGGGTCAGTGGGAAGGCTTCATCAATCTCATTAGGCAACTGAGTTGGCCTCCCGTCCTCGCCGGGAACATTTTTCCTGGCTTCCAGGAGAACTCTCTGTTTTTTCTCTGAGGTGAGGAGAACCTGCAAGAGTTGCTGGCAATCATCCCATGTGGGTTGATGAGTGATCAGAATGGATTCGATCAAGTTGGTCAGTGCCATGGGGTCCTTGGAAAATGGGGGGTTGTGCTGTTTCCAATTGTATAAGTCAGAGGCAGAAAAAGGCCAATATTGTAATTGTCCCTGTCCTGTCTGCCTTAAGGGGAATACCTGTGAGACTTCTCTCCCACCCCCCTCGGCTGGGGTTGGATCTCTGCGACCCCTTAGGTGCCCGGCCACGGGGGAGTCGGGTGGGGACGGGGTCCCCTTCTCGGCTTCGGGTTGCCCCGTTTTCTTCTGCCCCTCTGATTGAGCCGGAGTGGCAGGGACAGGTGCCAGGTGATAAGGTGGGGGCTCCTCAGTGAGTAAGTCCACGAGGAGGGGATCATCTGGGGGAAGGACAGACTTTTGATCTTTCTTGATAAGGGTCGGGTAGATGGAAGACTTGGGAGGCCGAGGACTTGGGGCCTGAGGAGTGGCCGGAGGTGCAGAGGGTAAAGGTGGAGGGAGAGGATGTAAGGGGGAGGGTAGGGACTTTGGGGAAAGGGGACTTGGAGGGAGGAAGGGAATGACCCAGGGAGGTGGGTCATTGGCCAGGCTTTCCCAGGTGACGATGTAGGCAACCTGGTCGGGGTGTCCGTGGGGTCCCCTATCGAAGACCTGTTCTTTGACCTGTAAGATAGTAGAAATGTCAAAGGTTCCCCCCTCTGGCCAGCCCACTTTAAAAGTAGGCCATTCCGAGGAGCAGAAAGTCCGCCATTGTCCTTTTCTTATTTCCACTGATTGGTTGTGAGCGCGCTCGCGGACTTCGCTCCAATGTTCTAGAGTGAGACTCAAGGGAGTGGTTATGGTCTGCCCCATGTCTTTTATGTAGAAATACGTAAATAGACAAACAAGAAGAACAGATACAACAATAACGAAGAGATGCGCAGCGCGGCTTCGGCGCAAAACCGAAAGTACAAATTCAAACGGGGAAGCGAGTGCTTCGCCCTGCAAACGTACGAACCCCACGGATTCGTACTGAGCCCCGAAATAACGGGCTCCCCAAATCCCTGGGGCGTCCCCCAGGGTGGCGGGGGAGAGCTCCTTCTCAAGGCCGCCCAAATACAAAGGGATTACAGATCCGAATCGACTTCCAAACACAGCGCAAACGAAACGAAAGACAGACCAGAGTCAGACACAGACAGAACAAATGCTGGCCAGCTTAGCTTACCTCCCAGTGAGTTCTCAGCCGGCTTGGGTGAGGGTCCCAAGGAAATCTCGGTGGAACCTCCAAATGAAAGACCCCTGAAATGGGGACACCGCCCCTGGGGCCCAGTGTCCAAGGACAGAGACTGAGACCACCGGATGCAAGTGCAAGAGGCAACTTTATTGTTTACACAGGCGCCTGCGGACGCTACAGCCTTCGGGTGACTGAGCGTGCCGGGCTAGGGCGAAGGTTGATTATATAGAGTTGGGGTGGCAAGAAGGGGGCTTACAGAAACAGATGCATGGTTACAGGGTTCTCATTGGTCGATTTAAATGAGGCCACGGGTTCAGGCTAGGGGCGGACAGACTCAGCATCTCTGAGTTCCTGGTAATCAGATAAGGCTACCATTAGTACACTTTTGGTCTTTTCAGTTCCTGTTACCAGTGAGTCAGTCCCCAGATGTCTGACCACAGATATCTGTTTGGAAAGCCCCCGAGCAACAGATATCCTGTTTGGAAAGTCCCCATTCCGTAACAAGCAACAGCATGGCAAAAATGGCAACTTAACAAACAGGCATGCACTAGCCGGGGGTCTTTCAGTGTGTGTGTGTGTGTGTGTGTGTGTGTGTGTGTCCATGTGTCCATGTGTCCATGCATGTGGAGGTGCCATGGAGGTCAGAAGAGAGCACTGGAATCAGAAGAGAGCACTGGAATCCCTGGAACTAGAGTTCCAGACAGCTGTGAGCTGCCTGATGTGGACGGTAGGGAATGAACTTGGATCATCTGGAAAAGCAGCAAGCGCTGCTAAGCCTTCTTTCTAGCTTTTGGTTCTACTTTTCATGGTTGACTGCTAGCAGCCTTTAAGCCTACAATTAGCAAATTAAGAGTATCTGCATCCTCCTTTGATATCTGTGGGAACTCCAAATCTCATGCAGGAACCATTAAAGCCAGTCTTTCCCTATTCTGTCAGCCTTTTTTTTTTTCAGACAAGTCCTGCTATCTCTATAAACTTTCTGTACATTAGGGTTAGTACCTTGTGTGTGATTTCATTAGTCTTGATATTTGAACCAAGTTAAGGAAGTGATCCTTCCTCTCAGCATGCGACCTCATGAGGAAATAGAATTCTCTTTAAATTCCACTCCTTCACATTTCTCTTCAAATATCAATATCATATATTACTCACATAATATTTGTTTGGTTTCTCTAACTAAACATATCCCAGAATCTAGTGACATCTGAGAGGAGATGGACGTGACTATGAACCTGGAAGGTATAGCCAACCATGGTGGCTGGATAGGGCTAGGTGGTTGGGTTAACTTAGATGAGGTAGTTGAGAGTCTGCCTAGCTAAGACCTAAGCTTTGAAATATTAAAATATTAAAAGGTCTTGGTGTCTTTATTTTTATGACTGAAGGGCCATCTGAAGCTGTCGGTGAAAGCCTGAAGCAGCGCAGAAAGGTTGGCCAGGCAGAAGGCCCAGAGCCATCTGAACAACTTGGACAGGCCTAGAGACAGCCCCAGTCGTCTGGATTGGTAAGGTATTGAGTTTGGAAAACCAAGAAAAGGGAAGCAATCCCTGCCTTGGTGGGAGGCTAACAGAACTGCTCTCTCAGGCCATAAGCCTACCTAAAGAGGGCAAAGCCAGCTTGCTAAACTCAAACTGAAGGGGCTCTTGCTGGTCAGACACATGCTGAGATTATGAGCCAATGCCTTATAACTTCCCAGAGCAGGGGAGGGGTCAGGATCAGTTGAGGCAATCCCAAGTTACAGATGGAAGACAGAAATACCTTTTCTTTGTGAGCTGAAAGTTAAAGACAAGTGAAGCTACTCATAGCACGAGAAGGAGAACCCAGAGAGAACAGATCCTCTGATCAAGTAAAAACTTGTTTAAAAAATCATACTTTTATGCTAAATACAAAAGGAACTGAATATAAATCATCATAGTTAGAAATCAATCTTTTAAATTGATAATTTTAAAGAAAAATAGACAAAATAAAAGACACAATGATTCAGACCCTTTAAATAATGCTGTTTTAGATGGCTTAAGGATGGAGAAAATTACGAATATTGCCATGTTGGTAACCCATATCTTATAGTAATATTATTAGCTTCTTAAAACAAAAGGCCTTAGGAAAAAATTTAGAAAAATGTATAGTTAAAAATAAAGAGGAAAAGGAAAAATGTGGGCAAATGACACAGGCCTTGGAAGAAAAATTGGGAAGGTTTATAGATCAGAATGAACAGCAGAAAGAGAAAATTGAAAGGTGGAAATAAGGCTTAAAGGAGACATTGGAATGAAAAATACAGATTTATAAATCTAAATGAAAAGGATACTAACATATCAGAGATACAAAATAAAGAAAATTAAAAATATGGAAACCAGTCTTAAAACAAAGTGCAAAATTTTATAGATTAAAATGAACAACAGAGAGAGAGAGAGAGAGAGAGAGAGAGAGAGAGAGAAATGACACATGTAGACAGGCCTTAGAGGAGAAGATACAAAAAATTATAAATCAGATTGAACAAAATGCTAGGATGGCAGAGATAGAAGAACAGAACAAGAGAGGTATAAAATACGGACACAGACCTTGAGAGGAGTTTAAGGTATTAATAAATAAAAATAAGGAAAATACTCAAGTAGAGACAGAAAATAAAAATAAAGCCAAGTAAATGTTAGAAAACAAACTTTTGCTTATCCAGTTAGTATTCAGCAAAGGCCACCAGATAACTGTCAACAAAATTATCAGGAATATGAATAGCATCCTGTGGATGTGCTGGATTTGAGAACATTTAAAGAGTGTCACTAATTTTGGAATATGTTTACCAAATCTGAGATCAAAGGAGTGCACCACCACACCCAGCAATCACAGATAGCTGTGAACTGCCATGTGGGTGCTGGAATTTGGACCAGGTCCTTTGGAAGAGCAGCCACTGCCCTTAACTGCTGAGCCATCTCTCCAACCCTGATGTTAAGTTTCTTAAATACTAATGAACAAAAAACAACAGCTGCAATTCAAAGCCAGCCTGGTCTACAAAAGGAGTCCAGGACAGCCAGGGCTACACAGAGAAACCTTGTCTAGAAGAAAACAAGATAAAAATAAAAAATAAATGATTTAAGCCAAGCTGCTACCAGGCAAAGAAAATGCCCTATTTCCTCTGCAGACAGTATGCTCTCTGAAATGGGCAAACTTGGACGCAGGCAAAGTCGACTGCCAGGCTCTGCCAAGACAGGGTAAGCAAGTCCTTCACATTTCCTACCTCATAAAATATGTCTGTCAGATATTCTGGGCCAGAAGGCTGAAGATGATGCTCCAGCATTATAGAAATATATTGGGGACTGTCCAGGCAGTCATCTATCTCTGTCATTTCTATAGTTTTGGAAGCTCCTTGCTCTGCAGTTCCTGCATACTCAGGTAATAATTTTCCTTCTCAAGTTTCTAATGGAGTTGAAGACTAGATAGTCATACTCTTACAATTAAGCTTAAGTTGTGAAGATCTAAGATGTTTTAGGGTCTAAGGGGATGTTTTAAGGATGGTAAATGAAATTGTAAACAGGTCTTTTAGGCTGGTAATTCAAGTTAGGATAGAAATTGAGTTAGATACACAATTCTGAATTCACCAAGTTAGGATAGATAGTAGAGTTCTTTCTCCAAAGATTGCCAAATACAAATGGACTGGACATTGTGAATGCAATTCTTGTAATTGTTCTTATTGTATGTAGTTTTTTATTATAAGAGAAAGCTTTTATTGGACTAAATGGGGGAAGTGTTGGGGTTCACTGTGTGAAGTTGTGTCTCTGTCCTTCCTAACCTACCTAAGGCATTCTCTGATTGGCTTTAATAAAAATCTGATGTTCAATTAGCTGGGCAGGAAGTGGAAGGTGAGACTTCCTGGGAGGGAGAAAGGAACTCTAGGAAAAAGAGGAAAGCCTTTTTATCCGAGAAAATGTGAGGACAGATGCATGGTACGTGAGCTAGCCACATGGCAGAACTTAGAGGAGAATAAATGAGTTATTTATTAGCTAGTTAGGGAACAAGCCTAGCTAGATGGCCTAGGTATTTGCAAATACATTTTGAGTCTCACAAGTCTTTATTCTGGGAGCGTGGGGCCAGTAGGAAAAATACCCACAACAAATATCTGTGTGCTTACTTTGGCACAGTGCTACAGTGGTGAATTAGCACTTCACTCAGCTCTAGAGTACAGGGTAAGAGAAAGAATACTAACAGTAGGCTGGGGTGATAAAGTGGATCAAGCCCTTGCTACACAAGTGTGAAGACTGGAGCTTGGATTGGATCCCCAGAACCCACATAAAAAGCCAGGTAGGGGCCAGGCGTGGTGGCACACGCCTTTAATCCCAGCACTCGGGAGGCAGAGGCAGGTGGATCTCTGAGTTCAAGACCAGCCTGGTGTACAGAGTGAGTTCCAGGATAGACAGGGCTGTACAAAGAAATTCTGTCTCCAAAAACAAACAAGCAAAAAAAAAGAGAGAGAGAGAGAAAGAAAAATATTAAATATTTTATTCAGTTTTGCCTCAAAATCATGTTTAATTAAAAATAACACTTGTGGACTTAATCCTCTCAAGATATGTGCATTACAAAACATTTAGGGCTTAGTTCTAAAGAGTTCCTAGACCTACACCTTATTGCCATTAGCAAGGCTGGAGAGTTGACTTCTGGCTAATGATCATCACAGGTTCTATAATACAGAACAGGAAGGAGTTTTCTAACCATCAGCAAACAGTAACAGTGTAATTTTTTTTTGAAAAGCACAAAAAGATTCCTTGAATGTAGTCACATTGGGAAGACGAACGAGGTCTCTGGATTCCCATCCCTCCCCCACCATCCTGCAAAATCTATGTTGGGGTCCTGGCATGAGGTTCTGGTTTAAATGCAAGGCAAGAGGTAGGCCTAACTAAACAGGTCAAGCTGTGATCCTGCCCACCACCATTGTCTAAGCTCCTGTTTGTCTTGCAAAACTGTGTGACATCTCTTTCCCAGGAGGCAAGTTCCTCCTCTCGCTGGCACCAGGCTTCTCCTGGCATGAGATTCCTGAGGGAATTCCAATTTCCTGGGATCCATTATCTCAACAGTTCATATAAACAACAAAAGAGCACAGGTGTCTCTTCAAGTCAGCACACACTAGAGCATAGTTTTCTATCTCATGGTGGAGAGTGGCTGTGTTCAACAACACCCCTGTTTCCCTTCTTATCTTGCAAACAGTTACTAAGGTACAAACTGTTGGAGCCTGCCTGGTTAGTATTACTAACATCTGTGGAAGTTGCCTGGCTGGGGATCATGCCAGGGTCTTGGATTGCTAGGGAAGCACTCCTTCTCTCCCTGGCCCTCTACTGAATTTTTAAAATTACTATCAGTTGCTAAATTAGTGATTTAACCTTAGCTAACCATTTCTTTCTCTAAGCAAGCACCAGCTGCTCTAATCTCTCCCAAATGCATGGGTCTCTTTGGGCTGATCAATGCGGTAGAGAAACTGTGCAGGTGAGAAGTAGCCAAGATACTCCACGGTGTCTGGGGTGGTGTCACAGTGGTAATGTCCTCCTTCTCCATGACGACTGAAGAAATGTGTGTGCTCCAGGCGCAAATCAAGCCCCTAGGACAGCAGACAGTCTATTAATATGGACTCAAATTATTTTTAATACAGGGGAAGGAGAGAAGCCTTTTGTTACTTTTGTTTTTTCTTTTTAATTATTTTTTGTTTCTTTGAGACTGGGACTTACTATGTGGCTGAGACTAGCTTTGAACTCCCAATTTTCCTAACTATCTTCTGAATGATAGATCACAGGCATCTACCACTAAACCTGCAATTACATTTTTTGTAGTGCTGGAACTTGACTCCAGGGCCTCATGCATGCCAGGCAAGGGCTCTATCATTGAGCTACATCTCCAGCTGACCACATGAGAAAAGCCAAGGATGCAAGAGGGTACAGCAATACAGTTACTAGAATTTACCTTCCCTCTTTTTCTTCCCTTCCCTTCCCCCCTTTCCCTTCCCTTTTCCTTCCCCTTATTCCCCTCCCCCTTTCCTCCTCCTTCCCCTTCCCTTCCCTTCCCCTTCCCCTTCCCTTTCCTTTCCTTGAGCCAGCAGATATAAGCACCTTCATGTACGTCCTTCCAGGAAGACTTTTACCATTTTCATTCAAACTGTAGCCTTCCACACTGTTCTGTATATTGCTTATTTTAAAATTAACAATGTAGGCGGCTGGAGAGATGTCTCAGTGGCTAAGAGCACTGGCTGAGTCAGAGGAGAACACATTTGCAATTCCCAGTTCCCCACTTGGCAGCGCACAACCATCTGTGGCTCAAGTTCCAGAGAATCTGATGCCCTCTTCTGGTCTCCAGGGCCACCAGGCACACACATGGTACACAGACATACATGTAGGCAAACATCAATGCATATAAAAGTAAAACAATTTTTTCTTTACAAATTTACAATATAGCTTAAGGTTTCTGCCTATGAGAGCTGAAGTGCTTCAGGTGTCTTTGGTACCTGTGCAGCACTCTGCTCAGGGACTCACTGTGTCAACAGACATGTTTCCAATATTTCTACTACTACAGAATGTTGTCATTGGTAATTTTTTAACTGATCATTTTCCAGTCTCATAAAGATAAGATCTTAGATAATAGACAGTCACTGGCTTCAAAGGCCCTCCACTCAGTACTTTGGCAGATGCTCTTTGAGTTAACTGAAAGCACTTTTTTTCTAGCATGTAGCATTAGGGTATCATGAACACCAGGCATGATGGCAAGAGACCTGAATTGCTGGGCACGGTGGCCCACGCCTTTAATCCCAGCACTTGGGAGGCAGAGGGAGGTGGATCTCTGTGAGTTCAAGGACAGCCTGGTCTACAAAGTGAGTCCAGAACAGCCAAGGCTGTTACACAGAGAAACCCTGTCTCAGAAAAAAAAAAAGAGAGACCTGAATTTTGTGCTTTATTATTATTATTCACTGGTTTTTTTTGAGACAGGGTGTCACTGTGTAACCCAGGCTGGTCTGGATATCACAGAAATACTACCCAATGCTGGGATTAAAGGCTTGTTCCACCACATCCAGCTCTTTTATTGTTTATTAGAACAACTTCTATGTTATTTAAAATGCATGTTCTTTTACTTTTTTGAAGGTAAAGTTTATTCTGACTAATGCTCAGTGTAGAAATCCACGTATCACTCATCTTTCAGGATAGTACCCATAAACTGGGAATGGTGGCACATGAGGAGGCAGATATAGGCAGGAGAATCAGAAGTTCAAGGTCATCTTTGGCTACATACGGAGTTTGGTGGTGGACTAGATTGATGCATAAGGTCAAGAAATTATATATATATAGTCTGTCGTGAAGCCACATGACCTTAATCCCGGCACTAGAGAGGCAAGAGCCAGGTGACCTGGTCTACACAGTAAGTTCTAAGGTAGGCAGTATTAAGTGTCAAACCCCAGGACAAATGGCTGAGGTGTCTATTTGAACATATCAAAGCAGACCTGACAGCCAGGTCTCCCAGCACCCCCCAGTCCCTACCTGTTACAGGGTATGACTGGCATGCCCTGCCCTCTGCCCCACACTCTCCAGCCCAGGCCTGGGCTACCTTCCTCCAAAGGCTCTTCCCTGTATAATGCTGCCATTCTGTTGCCCATTCTTTTTTTACCTTTTGCTCTCTTGGCTGCTGCACCTGCTGCTCCTCACTCCCTTCCTCCCCAAACCCCCTCTCCTCACATGGCTCAGGGTCATGTCCTCTCTGGACTCTCCCAGATGTCTCTGCCTCTGTTTATGCTCTCCCTTTTATCTACAATAAACTTCCTCTTCCACCATTCCAGTCATGTCCTTTTCATTTCTTTTTTTCATTCATCTGGTGCCGAAACTTGGGAATAGCATAAGTGAGCTCCCTTCAAGGGAACTTGGCTGCTCCAAACCAAGCTGCTCACCTGACTCTTGTGAGAACCAAGGTTATAGTTTAACTTTTAATTACTGTGCCTAAGAGAACTGTAAAGCAGAAATGCCTCTAACCTATAAGCCCTTTGCCTAAGAACAGACATTTCCTGAGAAGGAGGCTGCTGTTAGTAAAACACCAAGCCACTTGTTTTCCACTCCCCTAAACAAGTTTGTCTGGCTCAGCTGCACTGAATGTACTTGATCACATGTAGAACACATCAGGATGTACACAGGTAGGAAGTATGTCAGGATATGTTCTTGCCCCTGATTGGAACTGATGGGAAATATGTAGCCTTACAGGTGTACCTTTATAAGCCTCTGCAAAATGTGACTCATTGCCATTTTCTGGGACCTCTGGTATGGACCTGGCCAGAGTCCATCATCCTGGCTGGTATTTAATTAAATTAAAATCACTTCAAATTTGGTTTAAAAATTGCGGTAGTGGTCTTATTCTCACATGACTCTCCTAAGGTATGTACGGATGGTTTGTTTCTGCTGGCTTTTGCTACCCACCACATTTGATTCTAGAGTCTGCCTCTTCAGCTTCTTCTCCTCTCCACCTTATCTAAGCATCTGTCTCTCATCCTGCTCAGGAGATGTCCTATCTCTGGCTCCTGGAGCCAGCTACCCCCCTTTAGCATGTGGGCAATTCTACTAAGACACTTGCTCCTCTCCTTTTATTGGACATGACTGCTCCTAGGTATGGTGGAGGAGGAAGTTTATTGTAAATAAAAGGGAGAGCATAGCCATCTGGGAGAGTCCAGAGTGGACATGACCCTGAACCTTGTGAGGGAAGGCGATTGGGGTGGAAAGGAGAGAGAGGAACCAGTTGCAGCAGCCAAGAGAGCCAAAGGTAAAAAAGGGTGGGCACCCAAATGGCGGGATTACATAGAGAAGAGCCCTGGGTTGGAGAGTGTGGGGCAGAGGGCAGGGCACGCCAGTCATACCCTGTAACAGGTAGGGACTGAGGGTCCTGGCGGAGCCTGGCAGCCAGGTCTGCTTTGATATGTTCAATATGCACCTCAGTTATTTGTCCCAAGGTGTGAGACCCAATAGCAAGGTCTATGTAGAGAAACCTTGTCTCAAAACAACAACAAAAACAAACAAAAAGATAATACCCAAGGCTATCCTAATGTATAAATAACAAAAATCCAAATTATCTATTCTAAAACAATGTGAGGCTGGCAAGGTGGTTCAGCTGGCAAAAATGCTTACTGCCAAGCCAGACAACCTGAGTTTGGTCTGTGTACTCAAATGGTAGGAGAACTGATTCTCACAAGATGTTCTCCAACCTCCCACCCATGTACTATAGTATGTGCTACACCACAGACACACACACAGAGACACACACAGAGACACAATCAATTAATCAATCAATAAATGAGTATGCCACCAAGAATTTTCACTGTGTATAAAAGGCATGCGAGCTGGGCGTGGTGGCGCACACCTTTAGTCCCAGCACTCGGGAGGGAGAGGCAGGCGGATCTCTGTAAGTTTGAGGCCAGCCCGGTCTACAAAGTGAGTGCAGGTCAGTCAAGGATACACAGAGAAACCCTGTCTCAAAAAACTAAAAAAAAATAAAAATAAAAAGGCATGTGAAGACTCACCGGGTCTTTGGAAACAAAAACTGGTAGACAAACCAAAGGAGCCTTCATCTCATAAAAACGTAGCCATTTATTGACATCTTCACCCGAGTTAAGTGGACAGGAAGAAAACTCTGCTGGCTGCAATAAAACATTGTTAAACAGGAAAACACTGAATATTGAAAATTAAATGCTTTAAATATCTAAAGTTTTATGCATCTCACTGACTGGGTTTTGGCATCAGTTACTTACCCAGTTTTTAAAAGGCTAGCCAGCCAATTTGTAGAAACTAAAACTTTTCCTAAATTAATGAAGAGGCAATTTATATTTTCTTTTACTTTTCATAGATCTTCAGTCTTTCTGCTGTATATGTTCTCTATTTTATGTGAGATTTTAATTTAATTTTTTTGTAATATTGGAAATTGAACCTGGAGACTTGTACCCTCTAGGCAAATACTGTACCACTGAGCCATAGCCACAGCCCCTCTAATATATTTTTCTTATACAGTTCTGGGGTTGAAACCAGGACCTCCTGCCTTCTAGGCAAGCACTCTACCACTAAGCTACTCGGCTTTCCCTTTCCAGTCCTTTCACCCTAACCATTGGCTTTTCTCAATTCTAGGGATCAAACCCAAGGCCTTGCACTTGCTAGTCAAGGCTCTCCTTTGAACTTAAGCTCTTCTGTGTCTGTACCTCATGATTGCCAGGAACAGCAAATGGTTGGGATAGAGAAACAGGCTCTAGAAGTGGGTAGAAGCATCAAACAGAATACAATACTTTGTAATAAGCTTAACCAAGGAGGTGAGAGAATATATATATAGATATATATATATATATATACATAGAAACTAAAAATTTCTTAAAGAAATCAGACTAGGGCCAGCAATTTGGTTCACCAGGTAAAAGTGCTTGCCATGCAAGCATGGTGATCTGAATTCTATTTCTGAAACTTACAACAGAAGAATAAAACCAATTTTCTATTAAAAAATATATATATTTAATATGTGTGCATGATGGGCGTGTGTGTGCCACAGTGCCAATATGCAGGTCGGAGGACAACTCCATAGAGTGTTTTCTCCTTCTACTTTTAAGTGGTATCTGGGCATTAAACTCTTATATTCAGGCCTCCATAGCCGGAAACTCTCAACTGAGGATAGACTTTTGAGAGTTGTCCTTTTACCTCCTTATGTGTGCCCCTGGACTCACACACACACACACACACACCACACACGATAATAAAAACACAGAAGTCAGAATGGAAAAATGCACTGCATTTAGGGAAGATAGACAGGAATACGGAGATGTTAGCGCTGCTGAAGGTCATCTCAGGGTGACCTTGGACCTGTGCTGAGGGCATCTTGGCGCTGCAGCCCTTGCCTCCTGGGTGGAAGGCTTTGGTGTCTATCCTACTCTAGAATCACCCCACACCCCACAAGCGAAAACCAATAATAAGACACATCATTGCCAGGGATGTGGTTCTAGTGACTGTTTGTGAGGCCCTGGTTTGGTCACCAACATGGCAAAGGGCAAACAGAGAAAATCAAGGTAACTGCTCTTTAAATGTTGGTCTCATTATGTATCTCTGGCTGGCCTGGAACTCACATCGATCTGTCTGTCTCTGCCTCCCATGTCCTGGTACTAAAGGCGTGCGCCTCCATACCAAGCTGTTATCTAAATCTTACTGATTTATTTTTTTCAGGAGAAAAATGCACCTAAAATTTCTATGAAATCTTAAAAACAGTTTTGTAAAAGAAGTCAGAAGTCTTCACTTCTTAGCTTCTAAGTGCACAAGTCTACCGGATTGATGTGCCAGCTGGACAGACAGGCATGGTCTACATGTTACTTTCCACTGCTGGGATAAAACCGCAGCCAAAGACACTTGGCAGGAAAGGTTACTTTATCTTACAGCCTAGTCCATCATGAAGGGAACTTAGGGCAGGAACTCAAGGCAGGAGCCTGCAGACAGGACCTGAGGCAGAGACCATGGAGGGCTGCTGTTTACTGGCTTTCTCTCCATGGCTTGCTAGGCCTGCTTTTTTTTTTTTTTTTTTTTTGGTTTTTTCGAGACAGGGTTTCTCTGTGTAGCTCTGGCTGTCCTGGACTCGCTTTGTAGACCAGGCTGGTCTCGAACTCACAGAGATCCGCCTGCCTCTGCCTCCCGAGTGCTGGGATTAAAGGCGTGCGCCACCACCGCCCGGCTAGGCCTGCTTTTTTATACTATACTGCCCATAGAGACCTGGGCCCTCCCATATCAATCATTAGTTTAGAAAATACCCCACAGACTTGCTCTCAGGCCAATCTAACGGAAGCAATTCCTCAATTGGGGTTCTCTCTTCCCATGTGAACAACCTATGTCAAATTTATAAAAAATTAACCAGAATACATGTAGACCAATGCTACAGAATAGAGGCCAGAAACAAAGCCTTGCCAAGGCAGAGGTGAGGGGGCAAATGATTTTTTTTCTTTTTAAAAAGGGTTTTTACTTTTCTTTTTATGTGTTTTCATGTTTTGACTGTAATGCATGCGTGTGTACCATGTGCATGCCTGGTGCCCATGGAACTGGAGTTAATGAAGGTTGTGGGCCACTTGGGGGAATTGAACTCAGGTTCTCTGCAAGAGCAGCAAGTGCTCTTAAATCACTGAGTCATTTTCCCTGACTGGGTGAATGATTTTCAACAAGACTGCCAGCAGCAGCTGAAGGGAGAACTGACACACACATGCAAAGGGCTGAAGGTAGATTCTTTTTTTTTTTTTTTTTTTTTTTTATGTTTTTGAGACAGGGTCTCTCTGTGAAGCCCTGGCTGTCCTGGACTCACTCTGTAGACCAGGCTGGCCTTGAATTCACAGAGATCCACCTGCCTCCGCCTCCCAAGTGCTGGGATTAAAGGCACGCACCACCACACCCAATGAAGGTAGATTCTTTACACTATATATAAAAGTTACCTTCAAGAGCCGGGTGTGGTGGCGTGCGCCTTTAATCCAAGCACTTGGGAGGCAGTCAGGCGGATCTCTGTGAGTTCGAGGCCAGCCTGGTCTACAGAGCAAGTTCTAGGACAGCCAGAGATACACAGAGAAACCCTGTCTCGAAATACATAAAACAAAAAACAAAAAAGTTACCTTCGAATAGAGCAAAGAGAAAAATGTCACCTGAAATTTACAGAAAATGTACAGAAAACCAGAAGGGAAAATTTATGACATTGGGGTTGGTTATAGTTTATTGGGCCATATGAAAACTAAAAAGTTCAACTGTGAATGGTGTTATATATATGTAATCCCAGCATTTAAGAGGCTGAGGCAGAAGGCTTGTTAATCCAAAGTCTATGTAGTCTATATAGTAAGCCTGAGGCTAGCCTCAGTTATATAGCAGCACCCTGCCCCCACCCCCAAATGCTAGCTGTCGTGTCTATGCAGGCAGACGCAGAGCCTTACCATGATGTGGGCCTTGACTTTCCCCTCCTGCACAATGAAGGCCCCGCCCATCCCCACGGGCTTGTTCCCATAGTGCTGCTCCAGAGTCTGCCTCATGCAGGTCACAAAGTTAAGCTGCCCTGTTCTTCTCTTGGCTTGCACTTCAATGACCTGCAGAGGGTGAAATGGTTCACACACCTGCACAAACTGTACAAGTGTATGTAGATAACTGCCTAAGTGTGCCCAATAGAGCTTACTGCCACCAGGGAAATAGTCTCATCTGCTCAGCACACAAAGATTAGAGTTGAGATGTCTCAGTCCTTGTGATCTTAATTAAATCGTATGCACATGCACGCATGCGCACACACATCAGCTATTTATAACTCCAACAGTCTTACTCATGAGTCCTTGAACTGTGTCCTATTCTGAACTCTGGAGTCCGAGATGGTTCAGAAAGTCTGAGGATTACAGGGATTCACCTCTGGTAATGGGGGCTGAAGACACGTTTACAAGGTCTCACTTCCTGTCAAACTCTGGAAGAGGTTTCCTGTGTTCTTGGGTCCTTTCACATCTCTATCTCATTTCCCAAATGGCTGAAGTGGCTCTCTCCTTTCAAGATCTAAGTCCTCACAGAGGCTAATATGGAGATCAGGCAGGCATGCACTCTCCTTGTTGTTTTCTTGGTTTTGTCACACGTGCACAATGCAGGCTATTCTGAAATAAATCAATGCCTAGTTACTACCTACAAGAAGGTATGATCTTACTGTTTTATGCAAGTGATGAATATCCTAGATTTGTATCTTGTTACCTTCTACTCAGAAAAGTGTCCTGTTTACTAAGTAATATTCTTGCCGGGCGTGGTGGTGCACGCCTTTAATCCCAGCACTCAGGAGCAGAGGCAGGCGGATCTCTGTGAGTTCAAGGCCAGCCTGTCTACAAAGTGAGTGCAGGACAGCCAGAGATACACAGAGAAACCCTGTCTCAAAAAACCTAACAAAAAAAAGTAATATTCTTAACTTTGGTTTTAAAAAAGGCTTTGTCTTTCCCTGTACTGTTCTGAATCTTTAAAAAAAAAAAAGGCTAATTAGGTCGTACAGAAGCTTTGGAATTGGCACATCTGATTTTCTTAGGAGAACTGTCTTTGGGGAAATAAAAGCTCAAATTTTTTAGCTTTCTGAGAAGATGTAAAGAATGTTATGTTGGTGCACGCCTTTAATCCCAGCACTTGAGAGGCACAGGCAGGTGGATCTCTGTGAGTTCAGGGCCAGCCTGGTCTGTTGTTACACAGAGAAACCCTATCTTGAAAAACCAAAAAAAAAAAAAACTATGTTCTTAGGGGCATAATCACCTTGCCAGGTTGGCCCTCACTAGCAAAAAGATTAGCCAGTAATGCACATCCAAAATCAGGGTATTTTTGGCTGTATTTCTCTAGCAGGCACCCTCCATCTGCAGGATTCACATGAGCAAAGTAACTTCCATTCACAGGTTGGTTGTGTTCACTTGCTGTTTGAACAATTGGCATGAACTGGAAAGAAAAAAGCCAATTTTAGTGCATTAATGAATGAACTTTTTTTCTCTCAGACTTTAAGAGATTTTTATCATAGGTCTTTTCCAATATATTCCCAAGCTATTGTGGTGTTGGAGATTGCACCCAGGCCTTTGTTCATGCTAGGACAGGGCTTTACCACTGGCCTACATTCTCTGCCAAATTCAAATTGTAATCAAACAGCAGCATGATCGTTGTTCCCTAGTGCTACTGTAAGAACAGATGAATCTGGCTGTGAGATTTGATGGTTTGGGGAAGGAACTTTGCTCCCTGCTCTCTGCTTCCCAGCTGCAGTATGTGAGCAGCTCTGCTCCACAAAGCAGCTGGGAAATCAACTACAGATGGAAACTTCAGAAACCATGAACTCAAGAAAATGTTTCCTTTTAATTATCTGCTCCCATTATTTTGTCACAGCTATGGAAATCTAACACAAACATTTTATAAAATGTTTGTTTGGTTTTCTTTTAGAGTCATTTATTTTCATGTTTATAAGTGTTCTGCAGCCAGGCAGTGGTGGCACATGCCTTTAATCCCAGCACTTGGGAGGCAGAGGCAGGTGGATCCCCGAGGATCAGCCTGGGCTACAAAAAGCGAGTCCAGGACAGCCAGAGCTGTTATAGAGAAACCTTGTCTCGAAAAACCAAAAAAAAAAAAAAAAACCCCAAAAATGTTTTGCTTGCACGTATGTTACATACCTGGTGTTCACAGAGGCCAGAAAGCACATCGGATCCCTGGATCTGGAGTTACAGACAGTTGTGAGCTGCCATATGGGTGCTGGGAACTGAACCTGGTTCCTCTTGAAAAGCAGGCTCACTTAACCTTTGAGCCACCTCCCTCTTCATCCCCAGTTTTAAAAAATGGTACACATTTTATTTTATGGATACAGCCTCCTGCTGTGTATCCCAGTAACTTGCTGTGAAGGCTAACTGGCATGGAACTCACAATCTTTTTTTTTTTTTCTTTCCAGACAGGGTTTCTCTGTGTAATAGCCCAGGATAGCTTTGTAGACCAGGCTGGCCTTGAACACAGAGAGAGCCGCCTGCCTCTGCCTTCCAAGTGCTGGGATTAAAGGTGTGTGCCACCATGCCTCGTGGAATTTACAATCTTAGATAAAATCCTCTTGCCTCAATTCTGGGATTACTGTGTCTACCACAACATCTAACAAAATGTCTTTTTAATTAATTAATTATTTAATTCTTTTTTGAGATAGGTATTATTCTATGGCCCTGGCTGGCTATGTAGATCAGGATAACCTCATAGTAATAGTAATCCAACTCAACCTTTCAAATATTAGGATTATAGGCATAAACCATCATGCATGGCTCCAAATGTCTAAGCAGAGATTTTAACTTTTTTTTTTTTTAAATATTGAACACTGGGGAAATTATATCACTGCTTCTGCAAGAGAAGTTCTATGAATGCTGCACAACTGCCCTATCCGATCAAGTTATAAGAGAATGGCAGTCCATCTCATCATCATGAGCTATAAACAGACAGTGGCATCTTACTATCATACTGCATATATAGTACATACTAAGTTTAGTATAAATGGAGCATCTTATAACACACCACATATACAGTATGCATGACACACACTAGTACTAACCATTTACTTTGTAAATAGCCATTGGTTCACTCTGAGAGTCATTTACTATTTGCTTGTTTGTCTGTTTTTTGTTTTTCCAAGATAGGGTTTCTCTGTCTAACAGCACTGGCTGGCCTCGAACTCTCAAAGATCAGCTTGCCTCTGTCTGCTGAGTGCTGTGATGAAAAGCATGCATCGCCACACCTGGCTACTATCTGGTTAACATGGAGCTTTCCCACCATTCCTCTTTGACCCAAAGCTGCCTTTATATGATAGCAAAGATTTCTAGATAAGTAAGGGATGCTATGATATGTAAGAATAAAAATCACCAGGCATATAGTTATCATGGTGATCCAGAACTGAATAGGCAGAGGAGGAGGAGGACTACAAATCTGAGGACAGTCTGGATTGCATAGCCAGATTCTGTCTCAAAAGACAAGGACATACATAGTATACACACACATACTACACATATACACACATCACACACACACACACACACACACACACACACACACACAAATCTTTTGGGTTTACAAATAGGCATTTCATTAGCATTAGACCAACTGGAGTGCCCACTTGGCCCAAATCTGGAGAGACATGAACAACTTACAGTTCACTCAAAAAAAGGGGGGGGTGGTTTTTTGGTTTTTCAAGACAAGGTTTCTTTGTGTAATAGCTCTGGTTGTCCTGGACTCGATTTGTATACTGGGCTGGCCTTGAACTCACAGAGATCTTCCTGCCTCTGCCTCCTGAGTCCTGGGATTAAAGGTGTGGACTAACATGCCTGACTATCTTTTGTGAGTTTTTTTTTTTTCACTTGAGACAGGTTCTCTCCCACTGTAACCCAGACTGACTTGAAACTCACTATGCAGCCCATGATGGCCAGGAACTTGCATAATCCTCCTGCCTTAGCCTTATACGTGCTAGAACTACATGTAGGAGTAATCACTCTCAACTAAAAGTAGATCTTGACAGGCCAGTAAAAAGGTCATAAATATCTCAAATGTCAAATGAACAAAGTAAAATAATACTGACCTCAGAATTGAACCCAAGTGTCTGGAATGGACCTGCCCCCGCTCCAAGGATAAAAGCTCCGGGCAGCTGTATTTCTTTTGCAATTTCATTTAGGTCATAAACCTATAAAAAGGAAAACAATACTGACGTTATAACATGTCAACTTCCTGATTTATTTTTTTACAACAGACCACTGGCTTCCTCGCCTGCCACACTCACTGGTGTCCTTAGTGACAAACAGGAGTCAACCTAGTTTCTACAGTCTGCGAATAAAAATGTAAAAGCATACTTACTCTTTTTTTGTCTACAAGAGGCAATAAGTAAGGCACACCTCCTACTTCTGCAATTCTAGTATGCCCACAGATGCCTAAAAAACATAAGCCATTTTAAAAGCAGGCAAACATATTATCAAGTATAAAATTCCAGAAGACACTAGATGATTAGGAGTAAATGTAAGAAATCTGAGTGTTGGACTTAGCAGAGATGAAGAGATGCAGGTGCTCCCTCTCGGCTCTGCCTTAAGTGCCTCTGCCAGCATTGTCGCTACTGGGCACGGCTTACCTGGCAGTAGGTCAACGGCATATCAACAACTGACATCTGAAGACGAAGGCCAACTTTTGGGTGAAGTTTCTAGAATTCATTTGCCTAATCCCTTAAAAATTTCCCCTTCTGGGTGAGCATTTTCATCTAAAAAAATTTACTGTTTTTTTTTTTTGGTATAAGTTGTATTTTTAAATTTTTACAACATTTTGCCTTGGTAGAATGTTTTTTTTTTTTTTTTTTTTTTTTTTTTTTTTTTTTTTTTTTTTTTTGAGACAGGGTTTCTCTGTGTATCTCTGGCTGTCCTGGACTCGCTTTGTAGACCAGGCTGGCCTCGAACTCACAGAGATCCGCCTGCCTCTGCCTCCCGAGTGCTGGGATTAAAGGCGTGCGCCACCACGCCCGGCGCCTTGGTAGAATGTTATTCTTCAGATCTATGCTGAGAAATCTTTTTATACGTTTATACAAATAACAAGTAATGATGGATAACCTTTGGACACCAGTAAGTTTTTATGTGTGTGCTTGTAGTTGTATGAGTATTTTGTTGTTTTTGTGCCAGGGATTGAACCAGGGGTAAAAACATACCTTACCACTAAGTTGTCACCTCGTTATCTATTTAAATTTTAAAATACATTTTATTTATTAACTGATTGATTTATCATATATTTTTGTGTATCTATGTGAGTGCGGTATGTTTATGCAAATGTCTATGTGCATATACTGCACATACATACCACAAGTAGAAGGTGACGTCCTCTGTCACTGTCTGCCTTACTCTTGAGGGTCTTTCCCTGAATTTGAAGTGAGCCTCCCCCATCTTCTGTGTATGCCCCAGAGTGTTGGGATTACAGGCACACTTGCTACCTCCATGCTTTTATGTGGGCTCTGGGATCTGAACTTGAGTCCTCAATCTTGAGCATCGAGAGCTGTTAACCCCTCCATTTACATTCTTTATTACATTTATTAACTCTGTATGTGTGGTAGTAGGGGTACATGTGTGGAAGTCAGAAAACAACTTGTGGGAATCTTCCTTTTCCACCATGTGGAACTGGGTTTTGAACTTAGTTCCTCAGGTATGACAGCAAGGGTGTTTACCTGTTGAACCATCTTGCCAGCCCCTCTACTCACATTTTTAGCAATTATAATAATGCAGTGAGACAGTGAGACAGACAGTGAGAAGGCACTATTTTTGTTTGTTTGTTCTAGACAGGGTTTCTCTGTATATCTCTGGCTGTCCTGCACTCACTTTGTAGATCAGGCTGGCATTGAACTCACAGAGATCCACCTGCCTCTGCCTCCTGAGTGTTGGGATTAAGGGCATGCGCCACCACACAATTACAGACAGCTGTGAACTTCCATGTGGGTGCTGGGATTTGAACCCAGGTCCTTTGGAAGAGCAGCCAGTGCTCTCAACTGCTGAGCCATCTCTCCAACCCAAGAAGGCGCTTTTGTTTTGTTTTTGGTTTTTGAGACAAGGTTTCTCTGTGTAGCCCTGGCTATCCTGGAACTCACTCTGTAGACCAGGCTGGCCTCAAATTCACAGAGATCCACCTGCCTCTGCTTCCTGAGTGCTGGGATTAAAGGTGTGCGCCACCACACCTGGAGAGTAGGCACTTTTTAAAGCAGAGTAGAAATTAGTTATCTTTTAGTTGAGAAGTTTCGAAAGGATATCATGAAGTGATGTACGTTTAATACCCCCACTGTCAACATAGAGGAGAGATGCAACAAAGTCTCTCAGGAGTCTTCTGTGTTCAGGGAGGGACAGAAATTATCCACAGACTGTACTGACTGCCAGAGATGCTGATGGCTGGAGGAACTACTACAAGACTCTGAGCCATGGGTGGAGACACACAACCAGAAGTTCTTAAGAGATCTGGGTGAGACAGGTGGTTTTTAGTTTAGTTGGGTTTTTTTTTTTTGAGACAGGGTTTCTCTGTGTAACAGCCCTGGCTTCCTGAACTCACTCTCACTCTGTAGACCAAGCTGGCCTCAAACTCACAGAGATCCACCTATCTCTGCCTCTGCCTCCTGAGTGCTGGGACTAAAGGCATGTGCCACCACAACCAGAGAGACACAGAGGTTACAAAGGAGCTCTAGACCCTGGTTAAAACTATAAGATTAGGCGGATCGTGGTGGAGCACACCTTTAATCCCAGCACTCATGAGGCAGAGGCAGGCATGTCTCTGTGAGTTCAAGGCTAGCCTGTTCTTCAAAGTGAGTCCAGGATAGCCAGAGATACGCAGAGTAATAACCCTGTCTCAAAAAAAACAAAAAACAAAAAACAAAAGAAAATAAAAAAACCACAAGATTAGATGAAAAAACTCAGAAAGATTCTACAAAATAGGTGAGGCAAGGGAAAGATCCTGGAAAACATTATAAAGAGTCTACTAGACAGAGAAAGGCCACTGGCAAAACAAGAAAGAGTAATTTATTCTTCTCAAAATGAAAATCAGAAGCCACAGATGATTACAAGGGAGAGGGAAAAAGAGGTGATCTTAGTTTGTTCATTTACGTGGTTTAACTGTGTCTAGAGATGGCGCAGCATCAAGAGCACTGGCTTATTCTTCCAGAAGACCTAGGTTCAGTTCCCAGCACCCACAACCATCTGTCACTTTAGTCTCAGAGGATCTGACATCCTTTTCTAGGCCCTGTAGGCATCGGGCATGCACAAAGTACACAGTCCTACATGCAGACAAAGCACCCAATACATGTAAAATGGTTTCACAATGGTCTCTAATAGTTTCACATGTTGAGAGAGACTCAACATGTTTAGCCTGGAGGACTCCCTACAGCATCAACTGAATGTTCCTGTTTAATGTCTAAGGCCGTCGGACATTGTGGGGCTTTGTCCAGGTAATGGAATTCATAGACGTGAGAGGCAGGCAGGAATAGTGTCTAAACATTCCAAGCAGGGCTGGCGTGGTGCCACACTCCTTTAATCCCAGCATTCGGTCCTCTGTGAGTTCAAGGCCAGTCTGGTCTACAAAGTGAGTTCCAGGACAGCCAGGGCTACACAGAGAAACCCTGTACTGAAAAAAAAAAAAAAAAAAAAGAAAGAAAGAAAAAGAATTCCAAGAAAGCAGATTACGTTTTAACCAACTATGTCAAGTAACATAAAAGCAAAGAAAAATGCACTACTCCTCTCTAATTCCTCATCACCATAGGGTATAACGAAGAGGCTGGACTTTTGAAACATACATGTTCTTGGTCTTCATTATGACTGACACTGAGTGTACTCCACCTCTCTCAAGCTCCAGTTTTCTCATCAATAAGCTGAAGCTACCATCACCTTGGAGTGCTGCAGCCACAATACGTCTAATCCATGTGTCTGTCACGCTAAGACTGTTTCACTCAACCAATAATCATTTCTTTCCCTTCTTACTTCAAACTTGGCAAATTTCTAAAAGGATTTAAATATCTAAGCATTTAATAGATAAATCAAATATAAGCTCTAAAAAGAGGATTTTTAATTTTAAATTATGCATACGATGTGCGTTATGTATGGGGATATGTGCTCAGGAATGCAGGTTCCTTCAGAGGCTAGGGAGGGTCTTAGATCCTCTGGAGCTGGAATTACAGAAGCTGCAAACCATGTGATGTGGGTGCTAGGAACCAAACAAGTCCTCTAAAAGAACAAGTGCTTTACTGCTGAGCCATCTCTCCCGCTGCTAAATGTAGACCTCTTAAAATATTTTCTAGCCGGGCGGTGGTGGCGCACGCCTTTAATCCCAGCACTTGGGAGGCAGAGGCAGGCGGATCTTTGTGAGTTCGAGGCCCGCCTGGTCTACAAAGCGAGTCCAGGACAGCAAGAGATATTCAGAGAAACCCTGTCTTGAAAAAACCAAAAAAAAAAAAAAAAAATTTTCTGAACTTGAGTAAACACATACAACCAATAATTAAAGGAAGTTTTTACAAGTTACTTGGGAAATTAAAAACAAAATTCTTGTGCTATTAAAACTAAGCCTGGGCTGAAGAGATGGCTCAGCAGTTAAGATCAGTGGCTGTTCTTTCAAAGGACCCTGGTTCAAATCCCAGCACCCACATGGCAGTTCACAGCTGTCTGTAATGGCCGGGTGTGGTGGCGCACGCCTTTAATCCCAGCACTCAGGAGGCAGAGGCAAGTGCATCTCTGTGAGTTCAAGGCCATCCTGGTCTACAGAGTGAGTTCCAGGACAGCCAGGGCTATTACACAGAGAAACCCTGTCTCAAAAAAACAAAAACAAAAACAAGCAAACCAACCCCCCCTCCCCAAAAAACAAAAAACCAAGCCTACTGAGTAAGTTACATAACCAAACCATCGAGGGTTACAAACACACCTGAAACACAGTCTCTCCCTATTAGGGCACACAATGAAATCTGACCCAAAGAAATTAACCAAAATTGAGCCTGAAAGTTGTAATAACAGCCTTTATCCAGAGAGGAAAATAATACTGGCTTCCTTAAAAGAGTATGACTGAAAACCAAAAACATTTTTTTTTTCTAAAACCACACACCTTTTACAGGAAAGGTAAATGGCTCTTTTGTTAAATCTGGGCAGTCAGCCACGGAGACTCGGACATCAGCAAAGTTGTCCTTTAACCCCTTCTGCAAAACTAATAAAAGACACACAAAGGAGTTAGTTAGCATTAGGTAAAAAGTTGGGCACCATATATGAAATCTTCCTTCAAAGTCTGTTACACTCACAACCTAAAACTACATTATAAAAAAGAGAGATGGATCTGAGAGAGATAAGAAAAAAATCCCATTTTACTTTTACTTAGCTCTTAGCCACTGCCGCCTATAAAAGAATAAAAATCCCCCCCTCTCATCCTGGTCCTTACCCGCCCGCTCTGCTGTAACAAGCTCATAAGAGTAAAGCCACAGAGCAAGCCTGAGAACAAAAACAACCCAGCCTCCCTTCCCTCAGAGACCTCGAGAGGCCCTCTACCCAGAGCCATAGATAATAAGGGGCTCTCAGTTAGAAGAAATAACAATGTTTGCACATCCTGATCATATGATAACTGCCCTGGGGGTTGTTCACGTCACTGTCCCCTCCAGACGTACAGGGAGGACTGACCCCCACCCCTGGACCATAAACTATCTTGAACATCTTGTCCAGAGAGGGCTGTTGATATTGCTTTGTGGCTTATTAACTGTTGACTGGGAGTTTCCTTTGCATCCTGAGAACAAAGACTGTCAGGGCTCATCTTACAAGACCAGATGTGACTTAACACAGTTCTGGCATCTCCCTGCTTGCCTGCCCCCTCCCTTGCAATCCCTTAAAAGCCTCAAACTTTTCAGCCTCAGGGCCATTCACTAACCCCATGTGAAGAACATGTAATGGTCCCTGCCTTGGCTTGAACCCCAATTAAAGATCCTTTTGCTTTTTCAATTGAGTCGGACTTCTGGCTGTCTTCTTGAGGTTTCGTGAGGGCTTCAGTGCAAAGCACAGAAGTCTACCACTGACCTGTACCACCAACAAGGAATGGTCTTACTGATGAATAAAATTAGACTTTGACATGATCAGAGGACATAATGTGCTCTATGACACATAAATACCCATAATTATTAACTTTGGTTACTACACCAGGGAAAAGAACTGTTTGAGAAGGATTAGAAGGTGTGTCCTTGTTGGAAGAGGTGTGGTCTTACTGAAGAAGTATGTCACTGGGAGTGGGCTTTGAGGCTTCAAAAGCCCATGAAGCCCAGTCTCTCAGCCTGCTGCCTGTGGAACATCATGCAGCTTTTAGCACTGCCCAGCACCATGCCTGTCTACTTTCCTCTATGAAGATCATGGACTAACCATCTAAAACTGTAAGCAAATCCCCAGTTAAATGCTTTCTTTTATAGGAGTTGTTTTGGTGTCTTCACTAAGTCCTGGGTCCATCTCTCTTTTTTATAATGTAAATTTAGGTTGTGAGTGTAACAAAGAAACCTTGAAAGAAGGTTTATCATGTCTTGTCATGGTTTCTCTTCACAGCAATGGAGCAGTAACTAAGACATGCAGACAGGAAACAGATTGTACCCAGGTGAGGGCTATCTTCTCTTGAGGAGGAAATTTTAAAAACCTAATGAAAGGAAATTCAAGCCAAAGAAGCCAGACAGAAGAGTAGAGGCTACATGACTCCACTTGAAGTGCAGACCTTCTGGGCTTCATTTGTGCATTCATCCATCTTCTTTCTTCTCTAGTTTACACTGGGGAACTTCCTTAAATTCTTGTTTGAACAAAAAAACATAAAGAGAGAGAGAAAGAAAGACAGAAAGAAAGAAAGAAAACAAACAAACAAAAAAACAACGGTGGTAGCACACGCACTTGGGAGGCAGAGGTAGGTGGATTTCTGAGTTCGAGGACAGCCTAGTCTACAGAGTGAGTTCCAGGACAGCCAGGGCTACATAGATAAACCCTGTCTCAAAAAGAAAAAGAGTCCACACAGAGAAATTTAGGTAAGTGAATTGACAATCTGAATCAGGATGCAAAGTACGATCAATGCCCAATAGTAGACTAAATATTTTGTTTTTATTATTTATTTATGTTTAATGTGTGTGAATGTTATGCCCACATGTATGTCTGTGTGCCTGGTGCTGATAGAGGCCAGAAAAGGGTGCTGAATCCCTTAGAATTAACAATTACAGACAACTGTGAGCTGCCATGTGAGTTCTGGGTCGTCGGAGGTCAGCCAGTGTCCTTAACCACTGGCCATCTCTCCAGTCCCAGCAGACTCTCTTTATTTTTTTATTTTTTATTTTTTTGGTTTTTCGAGACAGGGTTTCTCTGAATATCTCTGGCTGTCCTGGACTCGCTTTGTAGACCAGGCTGGCCTCGAACTCACAAAGATCCACCTGCCTCTGCCTCCCAAGTGCTGGGATTAAAGGCGTGCACCACCACCGCCCGGCAGACTCTCTTTAAAGAGCATCCTTATTGTTGATGTTGCACAACTCTCTGGGTTGCTCCACTAACTTCTGCTGCATAAAAAGTGGTAGCAATAAGATCACTGCAAATAGTGATATGATGGTAATTACTTCTGCGAGAATAAGCAGAGAAGGAACCAGCACTAGGGTTGGGAACAAAATAAAATTTGAATTTATCTATAATCATCTTTCAAAAAATTTAAAACTCTATGCATATGTGTTGATATGCAGAAAAGACTGGCTTTAAGGTATTATTATATGCAGTTTCATGTGATGCTAAGGACCTTGAAATTAAACAACTTCTATTTTAATAAGATCAAGATGGGCTATAATTGTAAATGTTTATAAATAACATTGCCTAGAAACTTATAAAAGTTTGGTTTTTTTCCCTTTTTTTGAGACACAGAATTTTGGATATTTTAAAAATAAAAATAATACTGACATTGAAATGTCTGTGTTAAAACAGACTCTGTGTTAAAAGTACTATTTCAATAAGATATAGACAGGTTATTTCCTACATTTGTATCTCAAGGATCTTTTGGTTTTATTTCTGAGACAGTCCTTAAAAACCCAAGGCTAGCTGAGTGTGGTGGCACATACCTTTAATCTTGGTACTCAGGAGGCAGAGGCAAAAGGATCTCTTTGAGTTTGAGGCCAGCATGGTCTACAGAGCAAGTTCCAGGACAGTGAGGGCTATCAAGAGAACCCTTGTCTCAAAAAAACAGACAAAACCCCACAGCTAACATCATTTTTACCTTCAGCAAGCTCAGCCAGATTTGGCACATGAAAAGAAAACTCAATACAAGTCATTCTCTTTCTTCTCAGCAAGGTTGCTCAAACACAGCAGCTGTTGGCTAACAACCACAAAAGTTCACAGGGCACCGGCACCGGTACAAACAGTCCCGTTCTGGAAATGAATGGTAGAGTTCAGTTACCTGATGAAGGCAAAGGCCATTGAGGTTCCATATCCTCAGAGTTCCCTTATGTAAGGAGGGCAAAGTGCCCTGAGGCTTCACGCCGAGCCCCAAACAACTTCATGACCATTTTGTGTGAGCAGGAGCTGAGGAGCCTCTCCCCTTCGGTTCTTTTCCTCTTCTTCCTTTGGATCTATTTTTCTATTTCTTCTCTCCCACTCTCCCTCCTTTCCCTTTTTCCTTCTGGGCAGTGTTGTAAGTAGAACCCAGGGCCTCAGCTATATCCCAGCCCAATACTGTTAAAAAAAAAATCTGTTCTTTATAACTGGTTTCCTTTCATTCTTATTTGTTCAGTACTGGGATTGAACCAGGACCTCAGGTATACGAGGAAAGCCTTTTCCCACTGAGTGCTATACTTAGCTCCAACCTGAGCTTTTCTAACACAGGGTCTAAGAATATGGTCCGGAAACAAAAGATATGTACTAACGATTGCAAATAAGTACTTTTATACATGTGTGCATACGTGTATGTATGTACAGTCCATACAGTCCACCAGAGTCTATACTGTTATAAATATGAAATACATACAATAGATCACTTGGTTACTAACTACTCTGCATTTCACATGTAAGCTAAAAACGAATTGTCTTAGACTTATTGTCTTTTTTTTTTTTTTTTGGTTTTTCGAGACAGGGTTTCTCTGTGTATCCTTGGCTGTCCTGGACTCACTTTGTAGACCAGGCTGGCCTCGAACTCACAAAGATCCGCCTGCCTCTGCCTCCCAAGTGCTGGGATTAAAGGCGTGCGCCACCACCGCCCGGCTAGACTTATTGTCTTTAACATACATTTATTTATTTGTGTGTGTGTGTATGTGCACATGCCCCAGCATACCTGTGGAGGTCAGGAGACAACTTGTAGGAACTGGTCCTCTCTTCCACCATGTGGATGGAGGGGACTGAACTCAGATCATCGGGTTTAATGGTCAGTACCCTCACCCACTGAGCCATCTTGCTGGCCTGACTACCCTTATTATTATTTTTAAATGGAGAACAAATTTTATTCTAAGTTATTTTAATGACAACAAAATACCAAAAGCTAGCATTATAACAGAAAAACAGGATAGCAGGAGTTTGTTTTATTTTTTCCCTGATGTTACAAATTATAAGATATGTTGCCAAATTTCATTTGTTTATATTTAAATTATTCCTTTTATCTATCATTTAATAACATAATTTTAGTCACCAGTCGAAATGGAAACCTATGGAATAATTAGATTCTGAAAGTCACATTTTTACTTTAATTTATAAATAAACATACTTACTTGGAAAGTGCTTTCAAAGTTCAATTAATCTGATAACCATACCAATTATAATCTTATATTTCCAAAAATGCATGGCAAAACACTTCACAGAAAATGGGCACATCTGTGCAAAGATCGGTACTTACCACCCCTGTTCAGTAGATGAGGTTTATGATCCAGCAGAGTCAGATGACCAGAGGGAATTCAGGGAAAGAAAAGGAGGTGGGTAGGCAGATGACAGGCAGGGCCAATCACAGTATAGGACAGCCAAATCACTATGGGCATTTCTGCCCCTCAGACCACCATGGAAGAAGCACTGAATATTGTTGATGGAACATCTTGAATGGAATAGTCAGCTTTATACATGCTCCGGCAGAAGTAAAAAGTGGGTCCCTCAAATTGCTTGTGGGTTTCCTTTGATTTGTTTTGTCTTTAGGCAAGGCATCCACACCCTGTCTACATAATGGAACGCCCCCCAACTCAGAGCTCCTCCTTCCCCAGAGAAGCACAGTCATACCTGGCTTAAAAGGGAAGTATGACCTTTGTGCTGGGAATGGAACTCGGTCCTGCTACAAGGCAGGACGTGCTTTTAACTGCTGAGCCATTTCTCCAGGTTCAAACATTGCTTAAGAACAGGAATTTTAAAAAATTATTTTACAAAAAATGTATTTATTTGTGTTTGTGTGTGTGTGTGCACCACAGCCCACATTTGGAGGACATATACAAAAATCAGTTCTCTCCCTCCATTGTATGGGTCCCATGGATCAAACTCAGGCCATCAGCACTTACAACTCCTAAGCCATTTCTTACTGTGATTTCTATTTCTGACCACACTTTCAGAACATTCAGAACATATATTCTCCATGAACATGCCATTGCACATATTTAGTACCTGACATTCATAGAGTGACCCTGCAGCACCTAGTAGAACTGATCATGTTTAAGCTCTATCTTCTTCCTACACTGGATTTCTTCTCTCTTCAAGTATACTGCACACAACGGTGGTCTATTAGTTAATTATTAAGTGTTTATGATATACCAGACTTTTATGATGTACTAGATAGGTAAGTTTCAAGCACATGGCTGGTTTTACAGCTGTGTAAATACTAGTCAGCCACACAGGACCCCATAATCACATAGATCTAAGTGTGTGTGTGTATGAGATGTGTCCCTGCTCAACCCCTGTGGTGCCAGGGATTGAACTCAGGGCCATGAATACTAGGCAAGGTCTCTGTAATCGAGCTCTATCTGTAGGCCAACAACTTTACATTTGAACTGTATGTGTCTATGAGAACCCATGGGATAGGGAAGCAGGAGTAGGTGACACCTACTTATTTGTCACCTACCAAATAAGGTGTTTGTAATGTTCCATTAGAACTTAGTCCTGGGAGACCTGCCACCAGTGGAAGTCTACAGAGAGTCTATGTTGGAGAATTCCACAGACCCACTGGCAAAATGTGCAAGGATCAAGAAGTAAAAGACAAGTGAGTTCTTCGTTTGGACAGGGTTTCTCTGTGTAATAGCCCTGGCTGTCCTGGACTCACTTTGTAGACCAGGCTGGCCTCAAACTCACAGAGATCTACCTGCCTCTGCCTCTCAAGTGCTGGGATTAAAGGCATGCGCCACCACAACTCAGGTCCTTTGGAAGAACAGCCAGTGCTCTTAACCGCTGAGCCATATCTCCAGCCCCCAGTTTTCTTTACTTTACGGGAAAAAACAAAAAAAAATTTTTTGAGTCGGAGTCTCACCACGTAGTCTAGGCTGGCCTGGCAATCCTCCTTCCTCCTGCCTCTTCACTTCTGGGATTTGCCAAGGTGCCCACCTATTTCTGTTTCTTTCGTTTTGAACAGGGCCCTTGCATTTTGACTTTGCAATGGTCCTTCGACAACACACGTGTCCTGAATGTTACAGTGTGCAAAGCCGGTCCTGGAGTAAACAGCTATTGCACAGCTGCTCACGCGAGCGATTGCTCAAATAGAGCAAGATCTCCTTACTTTCAAGGCGTGTCAAATCGTAAAATGATATTAATGACTAAGGGCAGGTAGCTCTGCTCGCTTACTTGCCATACAATACAGAGGTGCAGCATAGAAAATAACTGACGTCAGCTCACTATTGAAAAGAAAGTATTGTAAGGGTTAAAACCAAGACCAACTAACTGGTTCAGTCGGGTAGGGGCATAGAGCACAGGTCACCTTCGTCTGACAAGGAACTCAGCGCACAGCCGGCTCAGCTCCCACAACGAGCCGAGCTCACCTGACCCGCAGTGTCTTCACGTTTGCAGGAACGCCTTCTTTCCACTCAGGAACACAGGTTCAGCCTCTCTCTCTCTTCCGCTTGCTAAAGGCCTAGGGACTAGATGGGTCCCGCCCTTCCCGGAGACCCGCCCACCACATAGGCCGCCCGCAGAGCCACGCCCACACACGTAGCTGTGCCCCTTACGGGAGGGGTCAACGGCGTTCGCTCTCGGAGCTAGGAGCCCACGCGAGATTTCGGCCTTGTCTTAGGTTGCTGGGCGCAGGCGCGGCCTTTCCGGCCGGGCGAAGGAGAGGAGCGGTTGTTTGCCTGTGGGGAGCTCCGGTCTGCCGCAGCCGACCCCCTCGGGCCACGGGCATCGCCGGCCGAGGCTCTCTAGGCGGCTGGCTGTCCGCGCGGAAACGGTGCTGTGTTGGGTGAGGATCATTGGAGCGGGCCAGGCCTCGGATCCGCAGGCCGCGCCGGGACCCTCGTCGCGGTTGGGAGATGTTGAGATGTATCCGGCGAGGAAGGCTTTCTTAGTGTCCTGGAAGAGGTCGTGTGCTACCTGCCCACATCTCTTACGTGTTTAGAGGGTCTTGTTGGCCGGCCCACGGCACATGTTCGACTCAGTAGCTTGCCAGTCTCCACGTGGCCTCCAGAAGTTGTTCTCGCAGTTTGAAAGCAGTATGCAGGCAGGAGTGAGTCCCAGATAGGTTTCTACAGTGTAGCTTATCATCTTACTATTTACCCACAGATGTATTGTACAAATGGTGGACAAACAGGTTGACTTTCAGTTTTGATGGGTAAATTTAAGAAAGAAGTTCATGTAGTGGGTATTCTGCTATCTAAGGACGTAGTCATCTGTCGTTCTTACCCTTGAAGGATGCGATTAGTTTAGTTTTAGGATTTGTGTAGTCAGCGATGACTTTGAAGCTTTTATTCCTTTTGTACTTGTACATGTGTTTTACCTGCCTATTGTATCTGCACCACGTGTGTGCAGTCGCCCTGGAGTCCGGAAGAGGACTTCGAATCCCCTAGGGCTGGCTACAGCTTTTTTTTTTTTTTTTTAGTTTTTCGAGAAAGGGTTTCTCTGTGTATCCTTGGTTGGCCTATACTCAATTTGTAGACCAGGCTAATTTTGAACTCAGATACCCCTGCCTCTGCTTCCCAAGTGCTGGGATTGAAGGCGTGCACCACCACGCCTGGCTGTGAACTACCATGTGGGATTTGAACTGGAGTCCTTTGGAGGAGCAGCCAGTGCTCCTGACTGCTGAGCCATCTCCTGCCATGTGGGTGCTTGGAGTCTAATCTTTCCCCTGTTAAGCCATTTCTCCAGCCCTATCCTTAAAGGTTCTTGTCCACCCTTGGAATTTCTCTCCTGTGACCATCCTGAGCATAATTTATCTTTGAGCCACTAACAACTATATCCCAATTGCCTGAACTGATGTTCTTGTTTCAGCCTTCGAATGTTGAGCCTGCATTGTAACTAGTAGTGCATGGCTGGCTAATGGTTATGGCCAAGCAGGTTTCTGGGGGTAGATTTAGAGAGAAAGCAAACTGAATTGGAATATGGCACTTGTAGATTATTGTGTGAATGTATGCCATATGTGTGAGGGTACCCAGGAAGCAAAAAAGCTACCATCTCATGGAGCTGGAGGTTTTGAGCCACCCAACGTGGGTTCTCAAAATTGAGCAGGAAGTTACTCTGCCAAGCTCATCATTTGGAGGTTTTATAAACAGATCTAAAGTGTACTATCCATAGAGATTTTACTGAAACTCAAACAGTAGAAGAACATATGTTGAACTTTTCACTAGAATGCTGTGTCTAGGAAGGTGCATCACTGAAACTTGTAATTACAGAAAACTGGGTACGGCAGAGAAAAGTGATGGCTCAATCAGCTGTGGATTCTGTGGACTGCGTGACATCTGATAGAGCTGAGGACATTGGAAGCCAAAGGTAAGGCAGCTTTTGTGGGTAAACTAAAGGTTCAGTCCAAGTGTTCAATTTATTTTAAGGCAGGGTCTCAATAGGTAGGCATGACTGGCCTTACCTCCCAAGAGCTGAGACAAAATGCTTATTATAACACCCTATATTTGAATGATAGGAAGTAATACTTGTCAGCAAAGATGGAAAAACTGGATTAACTTTATCTTTCAAGTTTGACTATAATACAATTTTAAAAACTGTATATTCCATATAACTCAACCTGAACATGTAAAGGTGAATCCTATAGTTTTCTTGTAGGAAAACTATACTTCTGGAGACTACATTGGCCCATTTTTGTCTAGTTGGTAGATAGTGGAAGTTTTAGTGGTTAAATGGAGCTTTTTTTTCTTTTTGAAAGATTAAATTGAACATTTAACAAGTATGTGTCTGTTTTAGATAGGATGGCAACCTTGAGTGGTTAACTGGTACTGAGTATTCTAAAGTGTTGAGTATGATTTTGGGGCTTGGCTTTGGAAGAAATGTACTTAGAATTTTTAGCATTTTCTTTAGCTTGACATGTATGAGTGTTTTGCCTACATGCATGTCTATATATCGTGTGTCCCTCCCTGGTGCTCTTAGGTCACCTCTGAAACTGGAGTTAGTGGATGATTGTGAGCTGCAGCATTGGCACTCATTAATGGGGATAATATCTAGTGATAACTAAGTAATACATTTAAATTTTTCTTGTAGTGATGACTCATCTGATAGCAGCTTATTTAAAACACAATGTGTTCCTTCATCTACACAAAAGCAAAGAAACCCTGCTGCAAAATGTGTTATTTCACCTGCAAGTGTTGAAACTGATTCATCAAGTGACTCCTCTATAGAACCAAGGCCTTTGACCTTAAAGGCTATTTTTGAAAGATTTAAGAAAAAGAAACGGAAAAAGAGGAGAAAGAGAAAATATAAGCCAAAGTTAAGACCAAGAGGAAGACCACCTGGAATGAGAAACACTAGAAGGTCACAAATAGATGTGAAACAAATTAAAGACAAAGGAGCTGTGTTTCCATTCTTAGAATCTGAGAATGGAAGAAAACCTGTACCTTGGAGGGAAATTTTAACATATGAGGTGAGTCATTTTTATGGAGGTGAATACACCAGGTACAATGGAATGGTTTGTTGGCCATTCTTTTTTGTTTTTCGAGACAGGGTTTCTCTGTGTATCCATGGCTGTTATGGACTCACTTTGTAGGCCAGGCTAACCTTGAACTCACAGAATCCACCTCTGTGTAACAGGCCTGGCTGTCCTGGACTCAACTCTGCAGACCACGCCTTTTTCCTTTATTCCTTTTTCTGTGTTCATGTGCAGATCTAGCAGAGCTTGCCAATTTGAGTTGTCTTCCTGTTCATACTGTCTTCACTACCCAAGTCTGGAATCACAGTGGAACCACTATGCACACAGCATTTACATGGCCTCTGCTTTCAAATCTGGTCTTAAACTGCAAGCTGTTGTCCAGCCTGTTGGTAGAATTTCAAGCTTGATTATAATTAATATTTAAGGAATTGTGTGTTCTAACTTGCAGCAAGCTGTTGCAAGAGGATTTTTTCACCACATTGAAAAACTGAAGTATGAATACTACCTTAAAGAGTGCTTGAAGCAAATGCATGCTGGGGAAGATTTAGAGAAAGAAGACCTTGACAGCCGTAGACACTCGTACATGGATGATGATGGTCCTCTTTCTCCTATTGAAGAGCCACTGTAAGTGGACCTTGAAGGATAATTTCTTCATGGAGTTTGTCATTTTTAAAGCTACTTTGAATTTAACTGCTTTGTGACAGGGTCTCACTACTGTATAGCTTTGGCTGGGTTTGAACTAGGTTTATCTGCCTCTATCTCCTAAGTGCTGGGATCAAAAGCATGTACATCCCATAAGTTGCTTAAATAGTAATCATAACTTCCAGCCCATTTAGAGTTGTGTATGTTTAATCTGAGGCATGTGCACAGGACATCAGTTTTGGGAGGATATTAAGTTTTTCTTTTACTATATGTTTCAGTAGTATCAATATAATGAGGTAAGATTTGTAACACATTTTATGTTACAGAATAGAAGATGAGACAGCAAATCCTGAGTCTGAATGTGATATCAAATTGGTTGTAAGTGCCTGACTTTTAATTCTATCTCATGTATATGTAGAAGTTGTATGATGTTTCTAAAGTCCATTTAAACTTAAAAATAGCTTAATGTGGGAAGTAAAAATACTATATTTAGAATCTTTGATATTGAGGGTTTATTTTGGTTTTTTGCTGCTCTTTCTCTTAGCCCCAAGTGTTGGGGTTCAAAGCCTTGTTTATGCATTTCCATTTATGACAGCACCATCTGCTGAGCTATAATCTGTTGTTTTTTTTTTTTTTTTTTTGGTTTTTCGAGACAGGGCTTCTCTGTAACAGCACTGGCTGTCCTGGACTCGCTTTGTAGACCAGGCTGGCCTCAAACTCACAGAGATCCGCCTGCCTCTGCCTCCGAGCGCTGGGATTAAAGGCGTGTGCCACCACCGCCCGGCTGAGTTATAATCTCTTGAATATTTGTGTGTAGGGTATATGTGTGTTCCTGCATCCAGGTATGGGTACACATTTATGGAGGGTAGAAGTCAAGTGTTTTGTGTCTTTTTTATGAGACAATATCAGTGAACTCTAAGACCACAGCAGTGGATTAACCTCCTGCTATTGTATTACAACATGTGTACCCATGCATGGCTCCAATCTTAAGTTTTCTTTATTTTTAAAAAAAATTTTTCAGTATTGGGTTCTGCCTGCAGGTGAGTATGCCACATGTATGCCTGGTGCCTGGGTAGGCCGCAACTGGAGTTAAACACCTGGTGGGTAATTGGAGTTAAATCTTAGTCGTGGAAGGAAGAGAAGCCAGTGTTTTTAACCACTGAGCCATCTTTCCAGCTCCCAGTAGAATACTTTGTAATGAATATTCAGCTAGTCGGGTGTGCTGTGTAGTCTGTCCAGTGAGAAATAGTGCAGGTGTAGTGAGGGACAGATGCAGCATCTGCCCATCTGTCAGTGGTGAGTTACCAACTGACTTACTTTCCTATTAAATACAGGAAGACAGTTGCTTTATAATAAGCTCAGAATTCCCAAGGAAGAGAAAATTAGAACATGAGAAGAGTAAGAAAGAATCTGCATTCTCTAAAAAAGCCAAGGCCAAAGATACGACGAAGAGCGAGCACAGAAGGGCCTGGAAAGGAGATGAACATGTGACTGTTGAAGAAGGTAAAGAACACGGGTGGTTGTGTACCTGAACTAGATGAAGATCATCTGAAAATCTGGGAACAAAGAGAATTGCTGGAGAAAGCTAATGCGTGCTTAGTAAAGAACTTTCAGTGCTTGATATCAAGATTGAGACTATAGGGATTACTGTAGCATTAAAGCAAGTATGATTCTGGAAGGTAAATGCTAACAATCCAAAATCCACACATCTAATTTCATGAGCCTTGGCCTCTTCAGTGCTTGGCCCCAAACAAACTATTTCATATCTCTTGCCTACATGTATGTGTATGCTATGTATCCTGGTACTCAAGGTCAGAAGGCATCAAGGCCCTTTGAAGTTACAAGATAGTTATTAGCCAGCCATTGTAGGGGTGATGGGAGCTTAATCATAATCCTGCAAGAGTGCTCTTATGTGCACCCTTCTCACACCTACACAGCTGTTTTGTGCTACAACCCATGTGTCAGCTTCTGGCTAGGTCTCAAGTGGAACAAATGCCTATCTTCCCCTAGGATGCTTTGAAAGTCACCACTGTTCATACTGTGGTCACAACGGTGAAGTCTTGTGTCATATGTGTGGTTTTGTTTGGTAGCACTTGTGTGTGTTTTTGTTCAGCTGGTGGACAAAGGCAGGTGGACAGGTGCAAAAATAAATCCTCTTTTGCAACCCAGAACTCATTGTTCAGTATGAGTTTTGATACATACAAGAAGGAATATTACACAAAGGTTTTGATGAGGTTGGTTCTAGGATGACTTTCTTTTCTAAAGGCTTGTCTTGATTGTGAAGTCAGAATTGGAAGGTACCCATGAATGGATGGATGCTTGCTTCAATGATGTAAGTAGCATATTTACATCTTCACAGCTTTCATCCTTAAAAGAGTCATGTTAAGTTTTTTAGGGTCTCAGACTCAAATTTATAGTGATGCCAATTTTATTCTCTGAAAGTTTTAGAAAACCAGCATATTTATAATTTGAACTCAGATAGGTAGGTTTAGTAGAATAATGCAAGAATAAACACTGAACTCTGTAAGGTCTCATACTCAAGTTAAAATAGTACCATTAATATTACATTACTCAAGCATGGCTTATAATTACAGCAAACATTTGTAACAGTCACAAATACAATAATGTTTTAAAACTATGAGGTAACTAAAATAGTATTGTTCTAAAAAAAAAAACAGTCATAGATGTTCTTATGGAAGTTGGCTGGTGAGCATCACAGTTCTTCAAATGATTGCTTTTGAGGTCTATCCCGATGGGGCTTCCCTAGTAGTCACACATCGTTGGAAACGCCTCATACAGTGATTTGTAGTTTTACTTGACTCACAGGACTGTTTGTTAGATCTGTGGGAAGGAACTACATACAAGAGTATGAAACAAACTATGAAACACTAATGCATCAATTAAGGTGTGTGTTTCCCCCCCTTTCAGGCACTGGCATATCCTTCATAAAGATTAGTATTCTGAGTGTTAGGTGAGTTTTGATGGCACCGTATGTAATATTCGGGAAATACAGTTAACAGTTCAGATGATGAATTAAATTGTTCAACTGCTGAGTGATACAGACATGAACTAAAACTTATTCTGACAGAACTGGTTATAGCTATTAAGGCAGACAGTGAACTGCTGTCATCCTTTAAAAAGTCTTATGTACTATTCTAGGAATGTGAGCAGACTCTTCAGAGATGTTGGTAAGTAAAACGAAGTTAGTGTTGTTGGCTTTTTTAACTACAAATCCATAAGCACAGTAGTGTTCTCAGCATTTGCTTTGTGTGTACAAACTAGAAAAACCTTTGTGCTCATACATCATTAAAATGGCAGATCAAAATGACTAGAAATGCTCATTTGGTAGGGATATTATCATCTTTTAAAAATACACCATGTATTTATAGTGTTTTGTCCCACCACAGCAGTAATTCTAGGAATTGGGAGTCTGACATGGGAAGATCCAAGTTTGAGGCCAGCCTGAAAAACAGGGAAACTTGTCTCAGAAAATTAAATTCTTGGCTAGGAGATAGCTGGGCGTGGTGGAGCATGCCTTTAATCCCAACACTCTTGAGGCAGAGGCGGGTGGATCAATGTGAGTTTGAGGCAAGGCTGGTCTACAAAGTGAGTCCAGGCCAGCCAAGGATGTCACACAGAAAAACCAAAAAACCAAAAAACAAAAAACCCTAGCAGCCAGGCAGGTATGCTAGCCAAATGTGGAAACCCTCTGTAAAAATAATGTTGGAGTGATCAGGGAACAGCCAATACTGTTAAACAAGTCTTAGCTTCTCCATTATGAAGCACAGGTCTGAGAGTTTTAGGAAATGCACTGCATGGTATCTGCACTTAGCAGTTCTTTCCTGCTGGGTGTTCAAAAGACAGTGCGATAGAAATATCACTATCTGGCATCGTTGGTTTCTTGGCTTTGTGCATGTCAAACCTGGTATTTCTAATGATACAGTTTATTTTATAGTGTGTATTTGTATGAGTGCCCTATGGAGGTCAGAGCAACTTTTAAGTTTGATCTTAATGTAGGTTCTGGGAAGCTTGGTGTCTTAAGTGCTGTTGCCTGCTGAATGAACCACTTCTTTCTTCCTAGGGTGTCAACGAATGAGAGGCTTACCCTAAAATGGTAAGGAGTTGTTTCTGTTGCTTTCTTTACTTGAGTAGATGCATCTGAGCCTCATTCGACATTAGAGATGGGCACTGTTGGTCAGTGCCCAGGAGTGGTCAGTGTGGCTAAATTGAGACGCAGGCCATGCTTCCATCACAGTAGATACATTACAGTGGTGACAATGAGACCTGCAACACTTGCCTATTATTTTCTTAGGTGCAAAGACATGTTAATTATTCATTTCACAATACTTTCTATGGTCAATCTTTTAGGTTCCTAAATTGAAGAAATCATCAGAAATCATCTGGTAAGATGTTAACTTTAAAAGCACAGCATTATAGTTAGATGAAACAATCCTGAAATTCACTGCCAGGGTTGAAAGACACTACCAGTGACAGAAGATGTTGTGATGATGGGCAAAAATGTTCAACTGCTCTGAATGGGCTGAATGAAAGTCGCCTTTCTGAACATCTACATTGGTAGGTCTCTTCAGATTCCATGTATGCAGACCTGGGAACTCCTTTCCTTCAAGGTTGCTCTGCAAAGTTGTCTTTACCCACTCGGCCATTAGGGCGTACATATGTGAGCTCTGTATAGCCCATCTGGCTATGAACCTACAGTTCTGTGGTTACAGACACATCACATTCAACATTAGAAGGAGCAATTTAAGACTGGAATTTTCAATGTTCCCTTATTTTAACACTTTCTAAACTAATAACCACATGTAGAAATTTTGTAATTCTTCACCATGTGAATGAACTTGGAACACATTTTCCCACAGGTTGAGAACTTTGAAGACAGTTGTCATGATTATGTGTCTTCAAACCAAGGAAGGCAAGTAACAGCCATTTTAATCATGTTACTCATTTTTATAATGGTCATTACCAAGGCTTTTAGAATGCAGTTTCTCATTTGCTGTGGACATGACCATAAAAAAATTCCCATTAGGTTTTCTATGTGCTACTTTGCTAGCAGTTAACCTGATGGGGACATTTTATTGCTGATAAGCAATCTTTTCCAAGCTAGGGGGATGGCTTAAAATGCTCAGCTGATTACTCCCATGTTCTTCTCATTCAGGGCTGAAAAACAAGCACAACTTGGACCCTGTGTGAAAGGTATGTATGGCAGGTAGTACACTGTAGGTCATTTCAAAGAGGGCTTGTTGGGGTGTAAAACCAAAAGCTCTTAACGCTGTGACCAGAAATTGATGTTCTCCTCAGAGCAAAACAGGTACTTTTGATAGTGCTATGTTTTTCTGAGAAGATACATGCATTTCCCTGAATCATAGGCTTTAAGAACTTAATTTATGGTATTCTCTCTTTTAGGGCTTTAGGATTTTCAGAAATCATGAACATGAACACATGTGACCTGGATGGACAGCAAAGAAATCAAATCCCTTAAATAAATTTATTTTAAGAAACAATAAATAATAATTATGTCTAGTTTTTTTTAATAAATTAAATAAAACTAAAAGAAAACCCCTTACACAGTTTGTAGAAAGTCAGCATGTATTTTTGGCTCGAAGTTTCTCTAGTGTTTTCTGCAGAAGCAATGGAAATTAAATTTAGTTATTTTGTTCGTACAAAAAGTTCGTACCTGTAAGAGTGAAATACAGTCCCCTGCTCACCTTATGAAACTCTTGTGCCCTTGCTCTATTTTGGGCACAGACTTCTTGCTTTGCTTTCTCTTCTCTTTGCTGTTTCACCTCAGCTAATTGCCTGTATAATCTGTAAGAAGCATGTGGGATCAAGTGTGGGCACATGTGGCAAATCACTAAAAAACAAATGAACAAAACATACCTTTGGTGTATGAGGGCTTGTGCAGTTTTTCTTTCTTCAGGAAGAGATATTCTACCTTTATTCTCACCCTTCAGGTGGCTCAAGGATGAATCTGAGAACCAGTGAATAAACCATTTTTTTAAGTTTTTGTTTGTTTGTTTGTTTGTTTTGGTTTTTGGCTGTCCTGGAATGCACTCTGTAGACCAGGCTGGCCTTGAACTCAGAGATCCACCTGCCTCTGCCTCCCAAGTGCTGCCACCGTGTCCAGCTTAAGTCATTTAAGCAAAGTACCTGTAGGTAGTTTCTCTTTGGTTTGAGAGAGTTGAGTTTTATTCCGCATCTCTCTCTGGTAGGATCGCTCTATAAATGTCCTTTTTCTTTTCATAAATGCATCTAGTAAACTGCCTGTTGTGCCTGTAAATTTTAGAGAAAAATTATTCCAAAGGTATCCTCATTTCACTTAAAATTTACCAGTTTTGTAGGTAGGGGCTGATAATAAAGGGGCTTACCTGTAGGTGCCACTGTGGGTAGATCAATACAGGGCTCTGCATAACTGGAAGTTCCCGTTGTAGATAAAGGCAGAAATGAACCTGCCTAATTGTAAAGAGGGTGTTTTGTTCTCCTTGACTAGAACAAGGCTTTGCTAGCCTCAAACCAAATCTTGCTTCTTCCCCTTCCTTGTTTTAAAATATTTGCACACCCTAGTTGATTCATGAGTTATGCTCATTACTTTGTGCATAAGGCACCAAGAAGTCTATGTGGCTGGGTGAGAAATAAACCAATACTCCATAGTGGAGCTACCTGGAAACTGCTCTGTGCTTCATTGTCTTCTCCTTCCTCTTCGAGGGTTAAGTTAGCAAGATCTGTTTCAGCGATGCTGATGTCACTGGTGCTTACTAGAGTGAGATCTGGTTCTTCCATTATGCCATAGCCAGATTCTGTTTCCTGTGTAACAATTTAAATGAGAGGATCATGTCCTGTATGCTTAATCTGGCTAGAGTAGCAATACCTTCCTTGTGGAACTGGAAGCATGGGAGTAATGACTACTAGGTTTTCCCAAAACGTGGACCTATATTTTCAGGTGTGTGCAGGGTGGGCCAGGTCTCTAACGACCAGGCTGGCTTTGGAACCCAGACCACAAGAGATTAAGGCCAATCTTGTTTTGAAGTTTTGGCTGGCCATAGACATCTGTCCATGTCTGCCATTTCTATTAGTGAAAACCACATCTAGTTGACCATAAAGTTGGAACTATAAGCAGCCTCTGCATAAGCTTGAGGTAGAGTGGTTAGAAGATGAGGATAAAAATTGGGGTTTTCAAATCTCACACTTACCCATACTGGAATACGGCTCCGAAATAAATAGGACTCAGAATTCAGGATATCCTCTGTTTGTGCTACAACTTGTGTAGTTTCAGTTTTAATTATGTTCTGAATGGACTTTTCATTTTCAATACTCAATGAATTAGACCCCTGAATTAAAGTTTCCACCTCCACTCCACTTCCTACATCAGACTCAGTTTCTTGTGGACTTCTAGCTAAAGCTACATTTTCATCTTCAGTGAGTCTTTGGCTTTGTGGCATTGTAACTACTTTTCTTGACAGTTCCTCGAAGCCCAGCATTTCTTCTCTGCTTTCTAACTGTTGTACTGAGCACTCACTAGAGGTGGAAGCACATGGAGTGCTGTGCTGCAGCTGTAACCGATCAAATACAGTAGTATCATCAGATGAACTGCAAGCTGGACTCACATTCTCTGTCGAGAACAGGGAATGAACATCTAATTTCTTACTTTGCAATATTTCAGTCTGTTCAAAATAGTTCTGGTTTTCCATGCTTGGTGAAGTACTTGCTTCGATGCTATAAATACTTGGTAGATCAGCATGTTGGTTTTCCTGTGACAAGAATTCTGGTAGAAGCTGTTGCAAAGCTTGTTCAGATCCTGCATTAAAAAAAAATTCCCAAAGTCAGCATAAATACAGGATAGAGAAGTCACATTTTAAGTAAACTGCAAGTAAGTTTTATGACCTTCAGTTTTAGTAGAAAAAGTTGATGTGCCGGGCGGTGGTGGCGCACGCCTTTAATCCCAGCACTTGGGAGGCAGAGGCAGGCGGATCTTTGTGAGTTCGAGGCCAGCCTGGTCTACAAAGTGAGTCCAGGACAGCCAAGGATACACAGAGAAACCCTGTCTCGAAAAACCAAAAAAAAAAAAAAAAAAAAAAGAAAAAGTTGATGTGTATCAACAGACAATAAATCACAATAGTCAGTGGTTTAAAAAAAAAGCTCGTGTTTTCTAATAAATTCAATGGTTATTGGACACTAAGGATATTCCCATGAGAGTTCTAAAATACTCGAATAAAATGTGAACATGTGTATGTGTGTGTACATACACAGTTTTAGAAAGGTGTAGTGGAGGTTTGGGTTTCTTTGGAATCAGTTGTGTTGAATGAATACCACTGAAAAACAGACCCATAAATGGGGCATAGAGGTCACCTTAAAGACTGGCACCTGTGGGGAGCATCTGGGAGAGTGCATATTGGTCAATAGATGTGCCTCGGGAGGAGGGCAAATGTTGGCCAATGAGAAAACATCCTGGCACATAATTACAGCGCATTAAGGGAAGACCTGGAAACTTGCTTGGCATTGCTTCTCAGCCTTGGAGTGCAGACTTACCTGCCCAGAGACCATGATGCCAAGTGAGGGTGCGGCACCTGCCAGCACCAAGGGGTGCACCAATGGCTAGGCCAAGGGACGACGAAAAGACTGAGGTCTCAAGTGAGTATGCAACAATGGCCAGCTCCTAAGCCTCGAGATTACAGCACCTGCTCTGAGGTGGCAAGCTTGGGTGGGCAGAAGCCTCATGGCGCAGTGCCTGCCCTGAAGAGTTCAGCTAATTCAAACTGACTGAAGAGACTGGAACCAAACCGGGTGACCACTGGGCTGCTGCTGATTGCTTTGTTCCCTTTGGCACTGGCTGACAGCTGCCCCAAGGAACCACGCCTGAGAAGTATCTTTCCTTCTGTGCCTCAGGTTGGTGGGTTGAAAGGTTAGCTTTCTCTGATTTAAGTCACACATACCCTCAGCATCAAAACTCTGAGCTGAAGCATTAACATCAAGTTGCTGGTTCCGCCTCGAGTTAGAAGGCAAGCTGGCCCTCAGTGCTGTGGAACAAATTGTGCTCGTGGATGAAGCCTTAACATGGTGTTTTCCAGATGAAGATTCTGAGCTCTGCTGAGAACAGTAAGAAAAAAAGACTGAAATACTGATTGTGTATTACACCAAATTCCTTTGATGCTATTTTTTTCTTAATTACAACTTGACCGTTATAGTCATGGTGTTGTGATGACTAAAGAAACTACATTCTGAACCAGGTACCCTTCTTAGTAGCTACTGGCCTACATTCCTGAAAGATGAACTTGCAGCCTGTACCCCTGCCCAGAATGCTGTTAACTGCTGTGAGATAATTACCTGCTTGCTCTGGTTCCTGTAAACCCAACCACTGATAAATGAGACAGCTAGCTCCTTTATATTGATTCACCATACAGGGGAGAGGGACAGTGCCTCACATAACTGAAGGGAGTAAAGCAGTTTCTCATGTAGCTGTAAATTCTGTTGACTGACCTTGAACTCAGAGATTTGTCTGCCTCCCAAGTGCTGGGATTAAAGGCAAGCCACCAAGCCCAGCCAGTTTTTTTTTTAAGGATACTATTACTAGTTTATGCTTGTAAATTTAGTAATCTACATTTAGTGTACTAATATTTAAAACAGTAAAAATACCAAACCTGATACAAATAGAAAATGTGACTAAATATGCATGTGTATATATTAACATCTTTATGAGCTTCTTGCTTGCATATATAAAGAATTTTAGTCATTCTCATTCCCTATTGCTCTTTCATTCTCCTTTCTGCTCCCATTGAGCCCTTCTTCCACTAGGCCCCCCCTCCTACTTTCATGTCTTTTGTGTGTATACACGTGTGACCACTCACTTTAGGGTTGCCTGCATGAGCACAGGTGAAAGGTTATTTGTTGGAGCATGGGCATCTGAAGAGAGTGAAATCCTTTTCTATGATTCTAATAGGCTGCCAACTTTTGTACAGAAGAAAAGACTCAGGCTGGACATGGTGGTGCACACCTATAATCCTAGCATACAGGAGGGTCAGGCTGAATCAGCAACATAGCATGTTGCAGCTTGGATTATAAGAAACAAAACACCTGTCCATCAGTGCTTACTGCAGTGCGCTTTAATGTACCTGGTAAAAGTCTCTGTTGTCTTGAGAAATCCCAGAGGATGATGACAAGTCAAAGTCTAGGTGTGGTTCTAAGGGTTTAAAGAGCTGATGATGCAAGTGTGGGAACACGAGCTCCAATTCTGGAAAATCAAGGTCCACAGCTGGAACTTCGAGGAGAAGAAAAAGATATGTTTAATTTTCTAAAACCTGCAGTGAAACTTGGGGAAAAGAGTGCTAACAACATACTCATTGGAGTGTTTAAGCATTTCTAGTACAGCAGGACTACTTCCATTTGCTCTCCATCCTCACAAGATGCACGCATAGTTAAGTCCAATCACGACTGTTCCCCAGACATAAGAAATGGAATCTTCCAGCGACCAAAAGGTTAACTAGGAATGGCAGGCCATATAAGACTATGTAATGTAGGTAAACTTAGCTATATGATGAGGTAGGTCTGAGCTCTTACTTAGCTTACTTCATGATCAATGATTTAAAATGAGAAAAGCTGTCTTCCTGTTGCTGGAGCCCATATACTGCTTATGTGTACACTATCTTTAATTTCAATTTCTTCTATAGAAGAGGAAAGAGGTAAATTAACTTCTTTATGGTCCCCAGCCAGCAAATGTTCTATATCTCACTCAAATTCCTGCCTTAGCTGTAGGTAAAGGGAGATGTCCTCATTCATCTTGTCTTTAGGCTGTTCAATCTTTTTTTTTTATTATTAGAAAAATCACATTCATTCATTTATGTGTGTGTATGCACATGCCATGGTGCACCTGCAATAGTGCTTGTATGTAGGCCAGAGATAACCTCCAGAAGTTAGTTCTCTTCTTCCTCCATGTGGGTTCTGGGAACTGCTATCAGTCAGGTAGATCATGGGTTGATAGCAAGTACCTTTAATGCCAAGACATCTTGCTGGCCACTTTATATTCCTGTTAGACAGAGTGGCCCCAGATACTCAGTCTCATAAATTCCCTCAATACTATCTGTAGCATAAATGATGTACAGCCCATATGAAATATGAAGCTCAAAGAATACTTAAAAGTAAAAAGGATGAAAGGTGAGAAGCTAGAAAAAGTTAATACAAACATTCTTTAAAAATAATTTTACCCTGAAATTCTCTTTTTTCAGGTATCAAATTTGCTTCATTTACATCCTTGTCTAAGATCTGTTGAACATGTGTGTGATCACATGTGCTTTCTTCCTCTGTGGTTAATAGAGATTCGTGAGCACTTAAGGAGTGCTGCTGAGGATAAATAACTTGTGTTGAAGAAACTGCACAAGTAAAACGATCGGTCTCTTCTTTACTGGTAGATTCTTTTTCTAGATGCTCGCTCTGTTCAGAAAATGACTCTGAAATCGAGTGTAATGAAAAAATTTAGTTAACATTTATAATACAGTACTTTAATATCTGGATGCTTCCTCAAAAACATATTATGTCATATACATTGCTGAGACTGGTAGAACCAAGACATCTGTTCAGAGAGTTTCCATTAAATGGGAAAATGTGCTAGAGTGAACGTGCCATTTTTAGAATATGATACTGTATGGTCTTCTACTTGACACTGGTTGATGCTTCCCTTTGTAGACTCAATGGCTTCTTCCCAAACATACCCTGGACACACCATGAAGAAACCATGCTTTCTCCATTGTCATAGTACATTTCAGCCAGTGCTGCTCCTTCAATATGTTCACAAAGTTTGACAGTACCTGGATCTGTGAGGCTCAAGTCTGTGATTTCACAACTTAAGAAGCTTCCAGTAGAAACAGTTACTGAAGATAATGGCTCCTGAGAAAGCTTTTGTGTTTCTGCCTAAAATTTCAAAGGGCAGAAATTTCAAATTAGATCATGATAATGACACATCTAGAAAAGCCACACACCATCAACATTACCAGGTGTCAATTCTGAGCTCAGGTCAAGTGTAGAAACCTTCACAGTGACTAAATTCAGTACTGAAACCTTTTCATCATTGCTCAGAAATGATCTCACACACACACACACACACACATGTAGAAACCTTCACAGTGACTAAATTCAGTACTGAAACCTTTTCATCATTGCTCAGAAATGATCTCACACACACACACACACACACACACACACACACACGCGCGCGCGCACACACCCCTTTCTCTCACCACACACATAAGTTGTTTTGTAGTTTTGCTTCTCAGAACTATACAGATCATGCACCAAGCAGACCGAAAGATCTTCTGATGCTCAGATTTGGCTATTTTCATCACTGATCCACCTAAGTGGATCTCAGATAACAAACTTTTTAAGTTTTAACATACTAAACAGAAATAAAAACCAAACTGCTTAATAAATTACACAAAGTAGTATCACTGACCTTATTATCTGGCTTCACAATTGGACCCAGGTATGTACACTCTGCTGCTGCTGCTGCTTCTGAGACAGTATGACTCAATATTGCACGATTCTCAACATCAGATGCCTTAACTGTAACTAAAATGTTGATTGGAGGGTTCAAATTAGAGGTAGGGGAAATAATTAAGATAAAGTAAATTTTAGCACCAGAGGATATCATTGCCTGTATTTCTATACTTTATTTTTTATACTTTGCTTCTTAAAATTGCCTTACCTAAGGCCAAAGAAAAAAATACCAATTTGTAATCTATAATACTCACTAGAGCAATACTCAATACTTGAAAAAAGGAAAAAAAAAAAAAGAATGTAGTTGTTGTTGCTAGTCCAGGGGTAAAATTCTTTTAAAATATTTAAATACTAATTATAAAGTTGGGAGAGTCAAAAACTATATCCACATATCAAAACTGACCCTGTCCTATTGTACTGTTTGAGCTGTGACAAAAAAGCAGATGCTGGAGTCAATCTCTCTCTCAAGAACCCTCCAACAGGAAGTCTCTTGTGACCCATGTTATGTTTCAGCTACAACCCATATCAATTATGTGTGTTTAAATCAAGCTAAAATAAAAAGAAATCCTAGGAAGACAATGATTTAAAAAACAAGTCACAATGAATAAAGTGGTACTGGAGCTCTTGCAAGAAAGAAATATTACAGCTGCATGTAGCCAGAAATTTAAAAGCAAGGAAATTGACTTTGGTTGCCACTGGGTGGTGATATGAACTGACTTGAAATTCTCTGTAATGTTTATCATGAAGTACTCTCTTGCAATACCACTTTTCAGAAGATAGCGTTTCCTACCACTGTATTCACAATGTGGCTTGCAGAGTTGCCAACTCATATCTCATAAACTCCTCCTATTGGTACTCACTTAATGAGACAGTAATAATAATAAAAAGATCTCCTAGTACTTAGGAGACAGAGGCAGAAGGATCTCTGAGTTGCAGGGCAGCCTGGTTTACACATATCCTAGTCTCACCTCCTATTAATGAATGCATAACTCAAGAGAGCATGGATGTACCACAATGATCTGATTCCCAACCATCACCAAAGCTACTTACTGCTATTACACAGAGCCTAACAACCACCTTCTGTCCACATGTCCTTATGTATAACACTTCCACTTCCCACATATCTCTTACCTGCT
>CAJQZJ010004767.1:9983634-9998545 GCA_907164525.1 Lophiomys imhausi
AATGGCCATTTATTTTTACATGCTTGAGTGTTTTTGCCTGCCTGTGTGAATGTACATTATATGTGCAGTGCCCTTAGAGGCCAGAAGGGAGCAATGGATCCCATGGAGTTGGAATTCAAATAGTTGTGTGCTGGGAACTGAACTAGGGACCTCTGGAAGAGCAGTAAGTGCTCAATCTCTGAGCCATCTCTCTCGTGTTTAAATGGCCACTTTATCAAATAAAATGGCCATTTAGATAATAGTTTTTTAAAAAATCCAGTCAGCCTTTTAGCATAACAAATATTCAGGGATTTACAAGAAAGCTTCTAAAATATAAGATGGGGAAAAATTTGGACTAATAAAAAATATGAAACCAAACCAAAACTTAATTTTTCTTTTTTTCCCCAAAACTAACTTTTAAAGGAATCCCTATTTTGTATTCATGGAACAAAAGTAGGATGTTAAAAAGGTGGCGTGTCAGAGGAATCAGAGAAAATTACTTTGTGTTAACTGCAAATGGACAATCAAATAAATTCAGAAGCAATAAAAGAAACAGTGGAACGAAGGAAATTTATCCAGAAAACAAAGATAAGAGAAGTGAACTGCAGGAGAGAAAAGAAAAGAAGGAAAGTCAGTACAGACTAGTATCTTCAGTTACTAGCCTGTCCCCCCTACCTGCCCTGCCATATGAAAGTCAGCCAAGCTCTGCCTTGTGGGTGAAGGAGCCCTGCAAGGCGCTCACTTATCCCTCAGCCAGTCTTCCTTTCTTTGGGGGAAATGACATTTTTAATGAATGACCCTGAGCGTTCATCTATGAATGAATGCTTAACCAGGCAACCATCCCAACAATTGGAAAGCTACGGCAAAAGGACCACATGTTTGAGGATAGTCTGAGCTACATTTGCATTCAGGCCATCATGGGCTACACTGCAAGACTCTGCTTCAAAGAGCCAAAAGAACAATGTTAGGAATTACTGCAGCCATCTACAACAAAACAAAACAAAACAAACATGACAGTCAGGATTGAGTGGGAATGGAAAGTGGGTGGTTGTAGGAGTTCAGAGAAGTAAGAGATAGGGATTTATTGGGTTAGGAGGGTGCCAGGGGAGGGATCAACCCTTAAAGAGGAAATAGAATACCATGATTTTCCCTTTAGACAAGATGGCATTTTCATTTTTTTGTTTTATTTTTTTAATGTTCTGCTTTGGTAAATTCATCAATAAAATTATCTGGTGACTCTAAAATCTAAGGGTGTTAAAAATTCAATTTCAGGAAGGAATTTTTTTTAGGTGTCTGAACATAAAAGTAGTATGATAAACAAGTATATCTGTTCTAATTGTTAGTAAAGCCAACATTTTAGACATAATTCTCCTATAAAAGATACAGGAAAAGACCAAGGCCAGCCAGGATTACAAAGTGAGAGTCTGTCTAGAAACAAAACAAAAAAACTCCACCCAGATTCAGGAAGAGACTAGCAAAAATAGAAAAAGATAAGGTGAGTCCCACCTTGAAACAAGTCTAGAGAGCAGATAAAAGGAAGCACTGAGTCAGAATGTAGGACAGCAAAGACTTTTTGTCACATGCACACTGCCTCCCCCATGTGACAGAAGCTAGTTACAGTGCTACATTTCTTTAAGTCAAAAATTTAAGTACTTCAATAAAGTCTATTTTATTTATTATTGTGTGTATATATAATATGTGTGAGTGTTGGTATGTGTGTGCCATGGCATGTGCGTAGAGGTCAGAGGACAACTTTTGGGAGTTGGGTCTCTCTTTCCACCTGGGATCCAGAGACTATAATCCAGTTGTAAGGTTTGTACAGTAAGCAGGAAAATGCTTTTTACCTAGTAAGCCATCTATCTGGCCCCAAATTTTTAACTATTTTTATGAAAACTGGTATCTCTTTTTATAAATTTTTAACGAATGTCTCTTGGGGATCCATTTTAGCATACTTTAAAAAGGTAGAAAGTTAGCAAACTATTAAGATGTTGTATTTATCACTTTTTACCTGACATGGAAGTCCTGCCACTTGCTGGTGACTCCACCTCCTGTATAGTACTAAGCTCATGCTGGTTTACGTGCAAACCACATTTAACTTTGGAGACAGGCGGCTTTGAGGCTCTTCCCCTCAGTTCTTTGTCCAGACTCTCACCTATCAGGTTAAGGGCAGGTTAAGCAAATGAAACTTTGTAAACATACAGAAAGCTTTTCTTCAGCCAGCTAGCTGCAGGGATGAGGGCAAAGAGGTATGACCAGAAGACAACAGAGATCATCTCACCACTGTGCTGAGCGAGGACATCTGCTGAACGCGGCTGCTCACCGAGTCCTGAGCTGCCCTGATCTGAGTCTCCCCTGGGAAGGCCTTGGATGTGAGGAAACCACCCTGTGAGCTGTTCTATCTTCTGCGTTTTCAAGTCATTCTCACCTGTGGGCGTCCCTAACTGAAAAAGTGGGTAGGGAAATGGGGATGATGTGCGTTAAGGGTCACGTGAAGAATTCATGGGATTTCATTCTCACTTCATGAGACCGACAGACCCTCAACTGAGTGAAGAGCAGCATCACTGTAGCAGTGTTCCCTGCGTCTCTGTAATCCTGACAAAGTACTTGGAAAACTCCATGAAATTATGATTTTCTTTTGCTCTGTGACTATAAAGTTCCTATAACTGTTCCATAGTAGAACATGGTCTCAGGAAACCCTGAACCTGTATCTCCAGGCACAGCTCAGCAAAGAACAACAACGTTCAGCCCACACCCAAGTTCAAGCCCCCTCTGCACCTGCCTACAATCAGACCTGAATCTTTCCCTTTGCCTTTCCCCCATTACTTTTCTTTCACAGCTCTAGGATTTTAAACAAGGGCCTTCCCAAACACCTAGGTGCTACAGAATTATGTTTGTACTAAGAGACTTAAGAAGCGGCCTAAAATAGAACAGACCCATTCTAACCAACTATGCATCTGAGTGATCACACCTGTCTTGTCAACAACTCAAATGTAAGCAGCAGCATTAGGTCTGGTCTCTATCAGCCTATAACCGTACCAGCTATACAATTATGTCACTTAGGAAAAAACAGAGCACAGACATTGATTCATATACAAATGGTAACAAAGGCATTAGAGAGTCCTTTTTACAATTTTTATTTGCTTCAGTGAGAACCCACTGCAACAAAACTCACAAATGAAGATGGATATTCTTTAATGTCAACTATATTTAAAATAACCCTATAAAGTATATACATTTGTTTTAATATCCACACTCCCAAAAACTAAGGAGAAGGTAGGTTTAGGATTAAAATGGAATTGAGTTTAAACATCTATTATGTAATGCTGAAGTTTTAAATTCAGAACTTACCTGACTGGCATTAAAATCTTTCAAAGTCTCTCTGTGTTTTTGGATTTGCTGCTGCAAGGCTATTTGTCTCTGCAAAAGCAATTCTTCTTGGGCTTTTTGCCTAGAATGTAAAGCTTCTCTTTGTAGATCCAGCTGCTTCTGAAGACTCATGTTATCTTGCTGAGTTAAGGCAGGCTGGGAATAACTTAAAAGTCTGTCCTGCGATACTGGGTTCACAGCATCATTAGAAAGAGATGCATGCTCACTTTTAGATAAATACAACTCACAAATGCTTTCAGATTTAGCTTCTGCAAAAGATAGTGGGATAAACGGATGCTCTGTTTCCTTGGACACAATCAAAGCAGCAGGGAGGCCATGCTCAGGAAATTCACTTTTGATTTGCCCTGTGTGTTCTAAGTCCAACGGCACTGCCAAGTTATCCTGCCGAGGCAGAAGAGGCACTGAAAAGCTCAGACACTCATCCTGTGACCTGGGCATCTGAGTATCATCCCCTTTGGCTAGGAAAGGCTGTAGCGTCCCTTCAGAGTTGGCAATGGGCAGCGCTATGTGGGGTGAGAATGACCAGGAGCTAATTTGTTTGGAAGATATCCTTTGCCCCGATTCATTTAACCTTTGCAAGCACAGTTCTTCTTGTATTTCCTGGCCAGATCTAATGGCTTTCCTTTGCATATCTAACTGCTGTTGAAGTGCCTTCAAATTACCATGGTAAGGTTGGATGACATGCTCAGCAGACATCTCTTCAGACGTACATGGTCTGGGAAACACCAACTCTTCCTGGGATTTCTCAGAATGAAAGGAAGTTTTTTGTGCATGAAGGTTGACTGCATGTGCAGTCAAATTACCCTGTTGAGGTAAAGCATTATGTGATAAACCTAATGGCCTGTCAGGCAAACCCAGCATCTCAGAATAACCAGAAGATACGGCATCATCACTGCTGGTTGAACACAGTTCTTGAGTTCTTTCAGAGTTGGAAAGAGGGAATGAAGCAAGTGAATGCTGTGGTGTAAGGGGAGAAGATAGACTAACCAGCTCTGGGAATGGTCTTTCCCTCCACTCTCTTAGTGTTTCTTCATGAGCTTCTTGTCTAGATGCCTGGATGATGGCTTCCCTTTGTATAGCTAATTGTTCTTGAAGGGCCTTCAAACTGTCTTGCCGAGGTTGGATAAGCTGGGATATCTTCAGAAGTCTATCCTGCAACTCTGGTATCTGAAGATGGCCTGATGTCACTTCACCATAGCTCTCTGTTGAGAGAGGTTGCTGTGTTGTACCAGAGTCAGCAGAAGGCAAGGACACACATGATGGTGGTCCTAATGAGAGTATGAAGGAAGAAAAGCCTGTGTGTTGGGAAGATGAATTTTCCCAAGTTTGAGGACTAAACCAAAAACTCTCTCTTTCTGTGTCTACCCTTTCTTGGTGTTCCTGCAAGTTATCTTGTAGAGGGAATGTATGTTGTGAAAATCTAACTAATCTTTTCTGAGATCCTGGAATCTTAAAATAGTTTAAGGGACCTGTACTATCACTCTTGACCGATACAAACTCCTGGGATTTTTCCCATTCAGCTTCTTGGGATGGAGAAGAGAAGGCACCAGTCTGTTGAGAACAAACTCCTTTTTCTAATTCATTCTGTTTGTGTGCAAATTCCCCAATTTCTTTCCTAGCACCAAGTATAACCCTCTGTATATGTGCCTGTTCCTGGAGTGTTGTAAAATGTTCTTGTCTTGGCAGGCTGTGCTGTGGAAAGCCCTGAGACTCCTCCTGAGGGGTTGGGGTAATCAAGTGACTGGAGGGAACTGTATTCTCCTGCTCAGATGAACACAGCTCCTGGAACCTCTCAGGTCCAACTTCTGAGATTGCACAAGAAGCACCTGAATGCTGAGCAGCCACTGAACTGAGTGAACTTACTGGCCCAGTGCTACTGTCTCCCAAACTTCTTTCTCTATGTGAAAGTAATCCCTCACAAGCATCACGTCTAGGCTGAATTGGATCCCTCTGTGTAGTCAGCTGTTCCTGCAGCAACTTTAAACTATTGTGGAGAGGTAGAGTCTGCTGTAGAAAACCTGAAGATCCATCTTGAGATCTTGAGATTTCAGACTCGCTTGGGAGCTCTTCCTTGTTTGTAGGTAAAGGCTGTTCCTGGGTCTTTCTAGATTGATTATCAGCTGACGTTAAGGAACTAAATGACTTCTGAGGCACCTGACATGGCCAAGAGGACCCAGACTGTTCAGAATGTACAGTCTTACCCAGCTGACTGTGCGTAGGTGCTAACAGGACCTCTTGGGCTTCCCGCCTAGCCTGAAGGTTATCCTTCTGAACACTGAACTGTTCTCGGAGAAATTCTAAATTAGTTTGCCGTGCTGGGATAAGTTGTGAAAAACCCCCAAACCTGTCCATATTGCCCGAGGAAACAGTGGCATCACTTTCTGTTGAAGATGCCTGGATTTTTCCTGATTCAGCTGAGGCAGATGGCAATGAAGGAAATGAATTTGTAACTGATGAAGGGAAGAATACTGGGAGATCAGTCTGCTTTTCCAGTTCTTTCTGTGTGCATAAAAGTAGTTTTTCCTGAGCCTGTTGTCTTGCCTGAAGAACTTCCTTCTGTCGTTCTAACTGTTCGTGGAGAACCCTTAAGTTACCTTGCTGGGCTGTGATAGTCTCCAAGGATGGCAAAGGCTTATCATGCATTTGACTGATTACAGACTGCTTTTTGGTTGTAAAGGGTTTCTGAATTTTTCCAGATTCAAGTTTAACTGGGAGATTAGAAAAAGAATGTTTAGGTACCAGTGGGAGAAAAGAAGATATATTTTGACTACCCTCTGATAACATCTGTTGGGTTACTCTCCTCAGTGGTTTAGATACTTCTCCAGCATCCTGTAATGTTTGTGGCCTATCATAAGACAAAGTCCTTGAAAGTGCAGGAGAATCTTCAGGGATGAATTTATAGTCTCTCTGATGTGTTTCCTCCTGAGACAATTGCTTTTGGCGTTCCTGTGACTCCACAGAGTGCTTGGCTAACATCTCTGACCCACTTGTTTCTCCTTGCCTCTGTGGGAAGTGACCCTGTCTTGGTACCTGAACATGACCCTGATCTAATGTGGGGACCTGTGAGGGTTGCACAGGTTGATAGCTGTCAGGACTCAGCTTCAGTCTCTGGCTTGGACCCCAAAGCCCTGCTGCGACAGCAGGAGTTTGGTGTTTCTGGAGTGGCCCTGATACAGTAGAAGCAGGCAGCAGTGATGTGGCTGACATGGATGGGCATCTTTCTTTTAATACACTTTGGTATTCCAGTAACCGTTTCCTGGCAGTTTCAACAGATTGCTTGTGCAACCTATCAAAAACAAATATAAAAACAAATACTACTAATATGGAATTAAAAAAAAAACCCTCAAATTCTCAAATTTCACACATTAAACTCTATAAGCAGCAATCTAAGGTTAGCCATATTTACCAGAAAAAGTACTAACATTCCCACTACCCTTGAAGAAAACACCAGGGGAGTTTTTAAGGGAATCCCAACTACTCCTCATATAAAACAAATAATAAATCCCAAAAGACACAATCTCACAGAAATCCTTCTTCAGTCCACACCTGTTTTGCTGTAAAAGCTGATGCTGATAGTTACGAATCATCTGCCTGTGACAGTCTTCATCAGAAATCACAGCATGTGACTCTGGAGCAGGGCAAACCTAAAGAAGAAATGAAGTAATTTACAGTTTTCTACAGTGTCAGATAAACCCAAAGCTGAGCACACCCTTACTACAAACCCTGACCACATATCCACTGGCACAGCAAGCACACAGACCGAAGAGGAAGTCTATCAGGTGGGTAACGTAAACACCAGGACCAGTAGTTTCTGGCCTCTCAACGCCATCCTACCTCAAGCTGATGTGTTTTCTTTCTTGCCTCTTCTTCCAGGTGAGCCCGGAAACAATCAGTTTCTAACCTCAACTTCTGTTGCTCAATTTGTTCAAGCAATTCCAACTGCTTCTGCTTCTGCTCTTCCATCTCCATTATCTAGGCAATGAGAACACTATTGTTCTAACAACAACAGACTCCCAAGAGCAAAGCTCACATATACTGCATTAAAAAGAAATACATGTCATCACCAAAAGGGCCTATTATCCATGAAATAAGTAATCTTAAATCTGCCACTGGTGTTGCAAAGGGGATTATGGGAGAACCAAAAGAAAATGCAAGGAAGCGCACAGCAGACAACACCTGGTACAGAGACCAAATGCATCTTGTCAGCTGAATGGTTGGAAGAAAAAACATGGTATCAAAGAGTAAGACACGTTGTATAGGTCAAACAAAACTGTAGCCCTGAGGCCTGCTTACCTGTTTGTGCCTTGTTGACATTCGAATTCTGACTGCTTCTTCCTGAGGGTGAAGCAGTACTGAACTCTGAGCCACAGTTGTGACAGGTAGAGACACAGCCATTGCTAAAAGAACCCCCAAACAAAAATTAGCTTCAATAATTCTGAGAGATGATCCCACTGTAGTACCCTTTTTTTCACTATGGAAAAGATGTGAGGAATGAAGCAAGTTTAATTTGAGGCTATGACAGAAATACCTTGGTCCTTTCCAGCATCCACTTCGTAGGAAAATGGCTTATCTTCACTACTCAGTGGTCCAGACTCAATCATTAGCCTCTCACTGTCCACGACTGCAAAAGATACCACTGTTATTATGATGGTGCCAAATTAGATGGAACAAAATAACAGGAACATGCACTCAGATCAATCATTCGCTCTTGGTCTAAATGAAGTGGACACTCAGTGAAGGCTCAGTTATCTTTTTGGTAGCTACATACATTAACCATCCAACCTACGCCAAATATTACAAGAAAAAAAATCAAAGACTAAATATCAGCTAAAGAAATGTCAATGAACTTTTACTAGAATAACTCGATTCTAGGGAATTTTATGATACAAATCCAATCATACTAGGGTAGTCAATTATTGTGCACACAACACTCATCCCACCACCTACTGTGGCATGGCAGATGACAAGGACTAGTGTGCTGAATAACAAGAGGCCTCAAGGAGGCTTGAAGGTTGACAGAGGGACAGAAACATCATATAGTCACCCCAGAAAAACAGGTATTATGGAAGGAAAATAAAGGCTATATTTTATAGAATAAGGATACTAGATCAGTGAGTCAGGTTTGATTTCTCTGAGAATCTTTAAGCAGTCACTGAAAAGTAAGGAAGAAAGTCAGGTAAAGGGGATGAACAGACCTGCCCAAACACCAACAGGTATGAAGGCCCTGTGGGGGGAAAAAAAGAAAACAAGACAAAAACCTATTACCCCCCCACACACGCCCCTGGTTACTCGAGAAACTGAAAGAGTCACAGGCAAGGGGTGTAGTCAGCCAAAAGGGAAGAATGAGACAAGATGAAAGTGGAGAATGTCTATTCATGCACGGCATTTTCAAAAGAATGTAACTACTGACTCAGTAGCAGAGTTCCTTTTATTGGGATTCCAACACTGTATTTGTTCTACTTGTCTGGCCTCCAGTAGCTTCTTCTATAGCTGGAATCCCTCAGGTAGTCATATATAAGCGCCCTTCACACTAAATTCTTTCCTCTAAAAGAAACTTCCATTCTCATAGCTTTAAATATTCCTGAATTAACTCTCTGGCTTTAAGTTATTCAATTAACTCAACAAAAACTGAGCACTATATATTTTTTTTAATATACAAGCCCTCTGAGAACAGAGCAATGAATGAAATCTTCAATTTCCTCTCTTGCAAATGGGTTAGATGTGAAGGAAATAAGCAAAATAAACAAGAAAGAAAGCCTGTTGGTAAGAGCTATAAAGAAAAAGCAGGGTGAGAGAGATTGTGAAGAGATGGGAGCATTACTGGGAAGGTAGAGAGTGGCATTTTATATAAACTTACAGAAAGTCTACTGGCCAAAGCATTGAACAATTATTAAGAGTATATGAGCTGGGACTGGGCTGTAGTTGTTGGCTTGCTCCCTGTTCACCGACAGCCCAGTGGTTGCAAGAGATGTGGAAGGGAACCAAGTCAGAGAACATGCGTGTGAAGCCATTGTGAGCTGGGTGAAATGAGCACCCACTTTAGGGCTTGATGCAGAACAGCAAAATGAGCTGACCCGGGTTCTCTCAGGGTCACTTGAGGAAGAGATTCTAGTGGGAGTTGCAAAAGCTGAAGATGGAGCCACTACAAGAAAATACACTAGGAAACAAGCAGCTGAAATTAGGATGATTTGTGGTAAGAAATGGTTAGACTTTGGATATATTTTAAGTGTGGGACCAACTGAAATTGATGATGGTTTGGATGTAGGTAATGAAACAAGAAAACCAGAATGATATAAACTTTTTTTGCTTGAGCAAATAAAACATATCAGCAGGTACTGAACTGTGGAAGAGTTGTGGGGAGTTAGGGGCAGAGAAATGGGGGGGGAGGGGAGGGGGGGATGACAGATAAAAGCAGCTGTAAGTTGGAAAGAATTATCTAGAATTCAATGTGGGTAAAATTTAAGATGGTACTAGATCTGAAAGTGAAAACATTAAATAATGAGTTGAATCCTAGGAGGCTAACTTGAAAAACACATACTTTCAGATAGCATCAGTAAATACATAATATGATAAAGTGTGAGTCAGAGGTGAAGTAGGGAGCTTTAAATGACGGAAAACAGATCTGAGGAATAGGCTCTGAAGGCAATGGCCAGTGGGTACAGCACAAGACACCACAAAAAAGAAAAACAAGAGAGGTGTTAGAAGGCCCAATAAAGGATGCAGGCCAAGATTTCTTACGTACAGTGTAAAATTCAACTTTCTTTTCTCTCAAAAGTTTGGTAGCAAAACATTTCCATACACATACAAACATACCTTTAGAAGAAAAAAAAAAAATCTAAAAGATAAACCTCTAAGAAATACAACTGAAATCAGAGTATGCCTTCACAATTCTCATTTGCCTATACATATAATTCAAGGAAATCTTATTAGTATGATCCTAATTAACTTCTAAAAATATATTTAAGACCCACTCTCCAGTTCTTTAAAGTTAACAAATAAGGAAACAATCTCTAGTGGGAATGTAAAGACACACAACACACTCAAAAACCACTAACACGTGTTTAACTAAAAAATAGTTTTCTAAAAATTCTTATTAAGAAATAAAGATGGGGCTGGAGAGGTGGCTCAGAGGTTAAGAGCACTGGCTGTTCTTCCCAAGGTCCTGAGTTCAATTCCCAGCAACCACATGGTGGCTCACAGCCATCTACATTGAGATCTGCCCGGGCATATATGTAGAGCAAATACTGTATACATAATAAATAAACAAAAAAAAATTTAAAAAAAAATAGCAAAAAAAAAAAAAAGAAATAAAGATGTGGAGGGGCTAGAAAGATTTAGCTGTTTAAGAGTGTCTACTATTCTTCTAGAGGATCTGAGTTTGGTTCCCAGCACCCATATGGTTGCTTACAACCAACTGTAATTCCAGTTCCAGGGGATCTGATGTCTTCTGACTGACCTCCATATGTACATGGTGCATAATCAGGTACACACACATAAACACAAAATGAGTATTTTTTTAAAAAGATGTGAGTAAATCACTAGGTATATCATACATGTAAAACAGACAGACAGACACACACACACACACACACACACACACACACGAGTACACAGAGAACAAAGGAGATGTGGGCTCATTTCAGTAGTAATGCAACTACAGCTTATAAAACAAGAAAGCAGCAGTCTAAATGTTACAAGTAACTGTTGTGGCCCAGTGACGTCAGAGTTCATACGATACAGCAGCGGTGGCTCAGGAGACTTACTCAATGTTCTTTTCTTGCTTTTAAATAGCACAATTGTTTCTTAAATTAAAAATGTTTTATTTTATGTGTATGGCTATCTTGCCTGATGTATGTCTGTGTACCATATGCCTGCCTAGTGCCCTTGAAGGACAGAGAGGGGAACTGATCCCCTAGCACTGGAGTTACAGAAGGATATGAGCCACAATGTGGGTGCTGAAAATTGAACCCAAGTGTTCTTTTTTTTTTAAAGACTTATTTATTTATTTTATGCATGAGTGCTCTATCTGCATGTACATCTGCAACCAGAAGAGGGCACCAGATCATATTGTGGATAGTCATGAGCCATGAGGTGGTTGCTGGGGATTGAACTCAGGACCTTTGGAAGAGCACTACGCAGTTCTCTTAACAGCTGAGCCATCTTTCCAGCCCAACCCCAGTGTTCTTAACCACTGAGCCATCCCTCCAGTCTGTTTTCTTTTGACCTCTATTCTTTCTATTCTTTGTTTTTTCATGCACGAGTCAACTATCACACCACCCCTGCAAGAGATGCAGGCTGAAGCAGGGCTGTGAAGCTCTACCACTGTTCTAAACCCCAAACTCAGGGATGAGTACCCTTTTAACAATGTGCTCTTAGACAGACTACTGGAGAAAGCACCTTGTTCCTTCTCAGAGGACAGTGTCCGCTCCTCCGTGGCAATGGTTCCTGACTCCACCCTGGGAGCTTTGCTCTCGATCTCACTGATGCTTGTAGTCATTTCATTTTCATCCTCAGACAGGGATTTAATTGTCCAGAGAGATTTTTGGTTTCGAATCTTATTTAATAATCTTTTAAAAAGAACTCTTGAGGGGACTTGCTGGGTGTTCTCTGCCAAGGCTACTAAAAGAGAAAACTTACTTCATTACTTTTGGCGAATTGTTCTGTCTTTATACTCAGTCACGGCTAAAGTTATTAAAGTAGTTAAAACAAAAGCACAACGTTATTCCCAACATTTGAAGGTAAGCGGTATATTCAACAATGATAACTACCTTGTCTTAGTTTAACAACTAGATTTTTTTCAACTTAAATTCAAATTTAGACAATTTCCAGTAACATAATACAGATACACTAATTTTAAGCTTAAGTCCCAAGAGGACATTCATTCTGCTTGCTGGGTGATGGCAGACTGTATAAATCCTAATTAGTTTGTGTCTAAGTTAGTGTTTGAGTCGTGCACTCAAAGATTTCATGTTCTGTGCTAGGGAATAGCCTAAACAGTTCTTAGCAGGCTACAGAAAAAAAATATATATATAACCTTCAAAGTAACGCACCTGTTTTCAAATCATCTTGCTAACAGCGGGGGCAAATCTGTCTATCTCCCATCATAAGGAAACCCTTTCAAGTATCCAACCAGAAACAAGGTATTCCTTTGAGTATTCTTCCACAGAGATGGCACAACTTAACTAAGAACAAAACTAGAAATTCTCCATAGGGACCAAGCTGTGATGAAAGCATGCAATGCCGTGTTTTAATCAAGGAAAGATTAAGCATACCAAAGCTGAAAACTAGCAATATAGTACGTTTTAATCCCATACATGAAGAAAAATTCTAATAGAAATAAAAAGTAGCAAACAGTTCAGCATACAAAAACTGCATGTGCGGTGCAGTGGATTTCACAGATGTGTCTGTCTGTCTGTCAACACTGTCTAGGCCACTGTGTGACATCTCAGCACCTACAAACCTCTTTGCCCGTCCCAGTCAATATACACAGAAGGTAACTTATAAATGCACCCTACCTCAAGGTCACAGAGTAGTTTCACCCTCTTCCTTAATTCTATGTAAACAGAGCCATACACTTAGGTAACATTTTCTGCCTGGTTCATTCAGTTAATCATTAGTCTGTGACATGCCCATTTTTTTTTTTTTTTTTGGTTTTTCGAGACAGGGTTTCTCTGTATAACAGCTCTGGCTGTCCTAGACTCACTTTGTAGACCAGGCTGGCCTCGAACTCACAGAGATCCGCCTACCTCTGCCTCCCAAGTGCTGGGATTAAAGGCGTGCGCCACCAACGCCCGGCATGTGACATGCCCATTTTTAAGACAGATTAATTATCCATCCAATCATCCATCCATCTGAATTTTTGTGTGTAGGTTCTAGGGATGGAACCTAGGGTCTTACACATGCTAGGCAAACACTATGCCAATGAACTACATCACTAACTTATATTTGTAGTTATTTTCAATGAGGATTTATTTAAAGACGGTAAAGGGAGTTCCTAGTCTTTTGTTGTTGTCAAGAGACAAACTATTGTTACTTTGTGCAGGCCAGCACCAAACTCCTGGTTGTCTTGTTGGCTCAGCCTCCTGAACAGTTGAAACTACAGGCTGTGGCACAACACCCAGTTGAAAGACTGTGCAACATTATGTAGATGTTAACTAGGGTCAACAGGAAACAGAGTGCAAAAGTAATGCTAGGCTTCAACTCTGGCTAACTAGAAATGTGAACTAAAAGTTACATTAAAACAACTAAAACCACTGGGCATGGTGGCGCACATCTGTAATCCCAGCTCTTGGGAGGCAGAGGCAGGAGGATCTCTATGAGTTTAAGACCAGCCTGGTCTATAGAGTGAGTCTAGGATAGCCAGAGATATTACACAGAGAAACCCTGTCTTGAAAAGCCAACACCCCCCCTCCAAAAAAAAAAAAAAAAAACTCAACAAAATCCCGGGAGAAAAAGGGAAAAAAAAAAAAACCATTTTTGGGGGGGGGGGGGGGTTGAGACAAGGTTTCTCTAATAGCCCTGGTTGTCCTGGACTCACTTTGTAGACCAGGCTGGCCTCGAACTCAGAGATCTACCTGCCTCTGCATCCCAAGTGCTGGGATTAAAGGCATGCACCTCCACACCTGGCCAAAAAAAAAAATGCCTTCTTAAAGACATTATTTATCTAGCAAAAAAAAATAAGATTCTTCAGAAGAAATAGTTTTTGGGGAAACCCTGGAAAAATAGGGTGGGTAAACATTGAACCCACTGTCTGCTGAGCTTACAGCAGACCCAAACCCAAGTCTTACGTTTGTAAGGAGAGACTCATGGGCAGATAAGACAGAGAAGGCCCTGAGCTCTCACCATCAAGTCAGAACCATAAAGAGTTAGTTTCACCGTGTAGGGTACAGGTGATGAGACATAAACCTCAGTATATAGGGCAACACAGGTAGAAATAAAGAGGAAAAGTGAGGTCAGTTCAATGGTGTGAACTTGGTCTTTAAGGAGATAACAGAAGTGAAAGAGAAAAGTATTTGGTCTGCCTAAGGTAACCAGGATACCATCACTCACTTAATTACATTTATTTACTAGGGAAGGGAATGTGAAGGGCAGAGGACAACTTGCAGGAGTTGGCTCCCTCCTTCCACCAAGTGGGTTCCAGGAATCAAACTGAGGTCGTTAGGCTTGGAGACAAGTGCCTTTACCCGCTGAGCCATCTTGCCAGCCCCATCAATCACTTATGTTAGGAAGCGAAAGTTTCAGTAGGCAAGAGATGACTAAGTTTAGTGCTGGATATGGGTGTTAAGTACCTGTGGGTCAGCCAAGTGAGAAAGTTCAACGTTGAAAGTAGGGGTGAGGGTAGGAGATCAAAGACAGTATGACTCATCACAATACATAAAATACCCAGCAGTAATGGAACACAGTAGAATTTCTAATGATCTGGTGTAAACATTACTGACCCTTCAAGTGAATTTAGAACTGAACATCTACCTCACTTAACCTAAAGCTCTGCAGGTGGTACCCTGTGTGAAGGGCTCCCTCCAACAGGTATGGAGGCAGGGCACCC
>CAJQZJ010004770.1:0-19838 GCA_907164525.1 Lophiomys imhausi
TGAAACAATTATTTGGAATCTATTATACTGAACTGAATGAATGGATTAAATACAGCTAAAGAAATTTCTCTTTTACAAGTTCTTCCCAACATTTCTGTAAGTTCCTTTATTTATGTAACATAACTTAAGGAGCAAAGCTTCAGAAAATACTAATATTCACCTTTTAGATGATCTCTTTCTATCTTGAATACTTACCCATCATGCTTCCATATTATTTTGAACTCACAATGCAGATATTGCAGCAAAAAGTATTTGAAAACTTTACAAAATTAATTTAAAAAAATTTAAAAAAATCACTTAGTTCTATCTTTGCAGAAAATTTCGTGTACTTCCAAATCTAAAATGATTTCATCTCATACAGAGATTTTCTAAAAACAATGTTATCTCATTTTTAGAATTTGATGTGGCATAGTACATAAAATTTTATAAATTTCAAAGATTGATATACTGACTTAGTATATTTTTCAGATAAAATTTTATTTGAAACAAAATCTCTTTTCTTCAAACGAACCATTTCTGGAAAATGTATCACTTGCTGAAATTGTCTGGTATTAACATATCTTTTTTATTAGTTGATTCCTCTGCTCTTATTCAATAAATACCCTAAGATCCAAAAAAAGAGGTTACAATCCCTTTATTCTTATAGTGTTTTTCAGAGTTTCATTATTTAAGTTCAATTCTTTACTGCTGTTATTTAAAAATAGCATTAAATGTAGATAATTTAGAGTGTCATCCTGTGAAAATATTTTTAAGCAACATTAGCAAGCCTTCCCAAGAAATGAAAACAGTTAATTTGTCTCTTGAAAATAATGATCCTCCTTGAAAGACAGCACAGAGTATCATTTCTCTCCTTCTTAAATGTCATCTTAATAAAGAAAGATTTGTGCTTGTCAATTAAATATCCCTTTGTTATTTTTAAACTGAGGGTTTTTTTCTTTTTAATCAAAGCACCAGGTCACTTTCGAATTGGAAAACTACAAGTAAACATTGCAGATCCCACTTACAGAATAAACAGAAAAATATGCCAGACCAAACTGTATAATAATGATAAATATTAGATTAAATTATTTTATAAGTAAGCAAACTTTTCATATACTTCTTTGCATATTCACTGGTTCTTAGAACTCTTTGAAATTTATTTTTTTCCATCATAAGCGTAAGGCAAAAGAAGACTGCATTGAAAAGCTGCCCTTCTGCTCTCTGACAATTGGCTTCAAAGAAGTTTCTGGTGGAAAGTTTCATAGAACACCCATTGTTCACTAACTACTCTCTGAGAATTTAACTAGAGATTAAAATTAATTTGCCCCAATGGACAAGAGGTTATTTTGCCTCATTTAGTGGGTTGACATGGCTGGAGTAAATTTACAATGTATTCGATATGCGCTGTTCCACTGCATTGCTGAACTATTGCCATTTAAAAAAGTTCTTAGTGCTTAAAGGTGGTATGGCCTGTGTCTCACACGTTCAAGGCTTTGGGTCCAATCTTTAGCAGACACGTACAGATACACACACAAATAGAAAGTGAGAAGCAGCAGGAGGAAGGCAGCAGGTATAAGGAGAGGGACAAGAAGAAAGGATTGAGAGAGTTTTAAATATATATATTTTTATTACTTCAAAAGATATGATAGGTTCTACACACAAAAGTATCTGCATTAAAAACCCTGAGATCCCTGCCTTGCCTCTTGGCTTTAGCTATCAGCCTTGGCTTCTTCTCAGCTTTACTTGTTTTCGTCTATAAGTTCGCTGCCTTTACTCCTTTTGCCTTGCTACTGTTTGCCTCGTGGGAAGCCAGAGATTGAGTTAGTACAAAATGCTATGTCTACAGAAAAGGGAAGTGAGCACTGTAACGGGAGACTGGGAGAAAACAGAGGAGCACTTCATGTATTCTTCATGCCAATGAGGACAAGAAACCGGGCGCCACCACAGTGACTCTCAAGCTACCTGACCTGGGTGCCAACTGAGCTTCCTTAGTTGCAAGCCAGCATCTCCTGCTTGTAGACAGGCAGGGTGATGTTTGAGGACCGAAGGAGCAGAGAAAGTACAAGTCTCCTCAAAACACTAGACCCTGTTAGTGCTGTGTAGCCACTTCTTAGACAATCATCCATGGCTCCCAGATTCCCTGAAGAGTGTGAAGGATTTCTTACACCCCTTTTAGGGAAACAAAAGATACATATCTACTAAACCTTTGCAAAGTGATCAATCTGGAATTTCTTTTTCCATTTTTAAATAGAGTATGCATTTATCTAGTTCTCAGATTGAAAAAAAAATCGAGATTTTTGTTTTTGTTTTCTTTATGGTGAAGGAAAGTTTTTTTTTTTTAATTCTAGATACGAGAGGAAGAACAGGCAGAGGCATCTGAAACAGTGCACAGCAGAGAAAGAAGTAGACTCAACTTAGCTAGGCCTATGAGAGAGAGAGAGAGAGAGAGAGAGAGAGAGAGAGAGAGAGAGAGAGAGAGAGAGAGCAGGGAAGGATACTTAGAATAGCAGGAACCAGAGCTAGCCAAGTTCCATTTTTTATATTTTTTAAGAACTTTATAAATTTTGATTATATTCTTTACTCTCTCCCAGGACCTCCATATCCATCCAACTTCATGACCTTTCTCTCTTTAGTTTCTTTTTTCAAATAACTGTGCTTTAGGTTGTGTGAGCAAACTGCTGAGCCATCTCTCTAGTTTTTTGTTTTTGTTTTAATATTACCTCTGCTAGTTGGACCACCCTCCCTGCACTGAAGAAAACTTTGGCAACACAAACATGATTCTATAGGTTCAGGAGACAGCTAGAGACAGAGAGAGAGGGAGAGAAAGGGTGAGTGGTAAGCTGGTAGGTAAGGAGCTAGAGGTGTATCTGGAACTGGAATGAGTTGGGGAAAAACATGATTAAAAACATTCTACGAAGTGCTTAGGGAATAAATAAAACCATTATGTTAAAAATACCTGTGTATCATTAGTTTTGGATTGGATACTCTTTTTTTTCTGATCACAGAGACTTGACAACAGAATTGTACAGTCTATAAAAGGCTTCTAAATCCTAAATGATTGACACATCCAAATGTGCTTATCTTTCCTGATGTTCTGCTTCTTCCCAAACTATTCAATTGTGTGCATATGTGTTTATATATATATATATAATATCAGCAAAACAATCATGATTTTTAACAATGCAGAACCAGTCTATGAATTTTTTCTATACTAGATTGTAATCTCTAGAGGAACAGAGGGTGGACACCTAACTTATGAAAGTGACTTACATGATATATATAGACAATATGACAATGAGTGTTACCATGTTAAAAGAGTGGGTACCAGCTATCTGCCTGGAGACTCCCCAGAGATGGCTGATATTTGGTCTACTGTGTAAGGATCCAATGTCAGTAGAAAATGACACTCGTGATGAACACTTGAAGAAAGAAAAGGGCTTGAATGGAGCCTTCCTCAGAACGTCGATTCCCCCCAGTTCCCAGTGCATTAGAAGATGTCACCTACATTCAATGTGTTCACTCCATCTGACTTCATCTTTTAAAATGCCCTCACTGACAGACACATACGTGTATTTTATCAATTATACACCTCTATCTATCCAGTCAAGGTGAAAGCCAAGGCCAGCACTCCCGTTTGTTAACTAAAAATAAACAAATGTGTTATAGTATAGGAACACCATGCAGAGAATGATATATTTGAACCACATTGGTATTTATCTTTGTATATTGATACAAAATTAAGGTTAACTCTTCTTAAGGTATTGTACCTAGGTAACACTTAAAAATGAAATGTAAAGTTTTAGCCTTTTGTTAGCAACTGTCATAAACTGTTTAGTATAATTAAGAAATGCAAACTAATAGTCATTCAAGCATGTCATTTTGATAGGTACTAGGGTGGTCTATCACAGTTATTTTCCAAGTTAATCAGAAATCGAGTTGCTAAGAGACAGACAACATTTGTCCATACAAATATAAGGGGATAGATAGGTGGTCTTCAAAAACCTCAACAGATCTATAGAATATGGCACTCAAAGAAGGTTTCTTAACTTAAGATTGTTTGATATATTTGAATATAAAGTAGTTTCCAGCATTTCTAGGTTATATACAGATTTGAAGGAAAAAGCGAATGGGACTCAACTATATAACTAATAGTTTTGGAACAAAGATTAATACAACTTCAGTTTCCTATCGCTTTTTAAAATAATTTATTTTTTTATTTCTTCAAGTTACATCTCAATCACATTCCCCTCCCTACTCCTCCCTCCAGTCCCACCCTCCCCCTTCAACCCCCCATTCTCTTCCCTTTCTTTTTTTTTAAGTTTAAGGTATACCTTATTTCCCCCAACAGTTCCCCTTTTCAGTCCAACAAATGGTTCTTTCTCTTATAATAATAAATACAATACAAAACAACAGAGGTAATTAGGCCACAGTTATGAGAGTTATATGGCTTAGCGTACATTCCCAATGTCCAGTCCGTATGTATTTGGTACCTGACTTTAACTTTCTGCTATCTAACCATCTCCATGAGTTTAAAGTTCTATATCTAACTCAACATTCATACTAACTTGCAACACAATTTGAAAAGCATCATCCTACCTGGACAGGTAGTCACTGGTTTGTCATTTCTTAGTATTGGAAGCTGCAGGCCCTGCACTTCCTATATAATCAGATATATTTATCCTTCTCAGCTCTCTGAGGTGGTTGAAGAATAGACAGCTTGAGTCTCATAGCTAAATTTTGAGTTGTTTAGGAATCAAGAGGGCGTTCTAGATCTAAGAAGATGGTTATAATAGTGATGCAAGTTAGTATGAAAGCTAAGTCAGTTATAGAACTTTAAACTCATGGAGATGGTTAGAAGGTAAATGGTTAAAGTCAGGGGCCAAATATGTATGAACTGGACATTGGGAAGGTATACAGGGCCATTTAACTCTTATAAATGTGGCATATTTAATTCTGCTGTTTTGTATAGAATTTACTGTTATAAGAGAAAGAACCATTTGTTGGATTGAAAAGGGAAGCTGTTGGGGGGGAAGAGGGTGGAAGGGTGGGACAGGAAGGGGGAATTTGGAAGGGTTTGTGACTGAGATGTAACTTGAAGAAAAAAAATAAAGTACTTATAAAAAAAAGCATCATCCTAGATCTATAACACTCTCTGGACTCCTATCACTTTTGTAGAAGTTTATGCCATTATAAATGGTAGCTTTCTTGGGGCCCTTTTAGTTTTTGAAATGGGGGGTTTCACCTTATATCTAGGGCTGATCTTGGAATTCCCTAGTATTCAAGGCACTGAGATGGCAGGACTGCCTCACCAGTCCTGGGTAAAGCTCTTAATTTTGATGCATGATTAAGTCACTGGGCATCGATGGTACACTGCCAGACCTAGGATTAGTCCTCAAATCTTCTGCTTCTGACTTTTGCTCCCAGCCAGCCTTTTCCTGGGCACCCACACATAGTATTTCTTTTGACTCCTGACAAGTGGATGTGATCTCCATGTTGAACTGATTTCTCCCTAATTTCAATTTCATGAATTTAATCCCTAATCTCCAATTTGATTATGTGTGGAATTAAAGTTTTAGGGAGTACTGAAATAAAGGAAATCAAATAGGCACTGTGGTCTTGTAGACAGGAGGAGATCTTTCTGTCTGTCTCTCTTCTTAGTCCATGTTCACACTCTCAGAAAGAACATATATAGGCATGGATTGAAGAAAGATGATTTCAAGCCTGGAAGATGGCCTCCTAAGAGGGCAATAAGTCTAGATACTAGAATCATACCCAGCCACTGCAGTTTAGGGAAATATATTTCTCTTGCATAGCCACCCAAATGAACTGCATTTTATTATGATTGTTCAAACAAATTCAGATGCTTTGCAAGCATATTATATTTTTTCCAAAAATGGCCCTTGGTACATCTTAAGCATTGAATATTTATCTGATAATCTGAATTTAGCCATGAATAGCAGTATATAACATGGCCTCATACTCACTATGTAACTCAGAGTGAGACTGAACTCATGATCCTCCTGCCTCAGCCTCCTGAGTTCTGAGGTGAGCTTATAATTTTTAAAGAGTATTCCTTTTCACTGATGTGGCAGCATAATTGTCTGCATAATTCCATAAAATGAAAGACTCAAATACTTTGCTCTTCATAACAGTTTTCTCATGGACCACTTCCCTGGGAGTCCACAAGAGTTATCTATGGAAGAAAAACAACATTTAATATGCCAGACTTGTGTTTTTTTTTTTTTTTTTCTGAAATCGCTGCTGTTTGGTGCTAAGAGAATCTCCAAGTTTTACTATACATTTATCTTTTTTTTCGTGGCCTAGCACTTATAAGCCATACTTCCTTGTTGGTTTGAAATTGGTAGAATATAATGTAATGGAAACTGACTTAAAAAGCTGAGTGATTAGCATCCTTACCACAGTTTGCATGTGTGAGCAGAATCACTTATAATAGCGTCCATACATATTTCAATACATATTACGTCCCAGTGAGATACTGAATAACCTTGACTGTGCTGTCTTTTGTACTCCAAATAATGTGCATTTAGAGTGAGCTATTGGACAATGTAAGCAGTGTCCTAGGTACCCCAACCCAAATGAATGAGAATTAAACAGAGATGAATCTAGGGGAGAAAAAAAGGTGAGGCCATAGAAATCATCTAGGACTTCTGGGAAATATCAGACTTTAGTATTTTTGCTTTTGTTAGTTCTGAATGGCAGTCACCAGGTAGCTTAGCAAGTATTTTTAAAACTTAATTAAACTGAATGTGGTTTGAATCTATTAGTGATAGTTAAAATAATAATAGAGATTGTCAAGCTTATTTGTATCTTCAGATAGGAAACATTTCCATCATTCCCAATAGTCTCTTCTCAAAAACTTCTACCATTCTTCCCATGTGAGTTTTATTCTTAGGAGAGAGAACTGTTTTCAATATTTACTAATATATTGTCTCATTCTTAGAGGAACTTGCATGCCAGACCGTTCATTCTTACTGCCATTCTGACCTCTGAACATTTCTAAGTCATGTGGTATCTCCACCTCCATTCACTGCTCATGCAGCTATAACCCAGAGACCTCATGTGTTTTAAGATTTTTCTTTGGGTCAGAGGTTATTGGGACTATCTAGTGAAAATTCTATTCACCAAGAAGTCACTGTGAATTTCTTAGGCACCTAACAATGGACTCAACTATTTGTTGATTTACCTTTGTGATCTCGCACAAGACTATTTATTAACTTACATTAATGAAGTCAGGGCGGGGATGGAGAGATGACTGGTAGGTAAATGGCAGCTCTCTCACCAACACCTACAACTCCAGCTCCTGAGGACCCAACACTCTCTTTTGGACTCCATGGGCACGTATAATCATGTGTGCATATAACACCCCCACACCCATGTACATAAAATTAAAAATATAAATTACTATTTAGAAAACTGAGGTCATGGTACATTTTATAAGTTAGCAGAGTAAGACCCTTAGATTTCACTGTAGCACAGCCTGAGCCATCTGGGTAATCAGAATGATAGTAGTGTAGTGCTTAAGATCCTTAGACCGAGAAGAACCAATCTGAATTATATATGTGTCAATCATCTTTCTGACACTATAAAAAAATCTGTGATGGTTAACATATAAAGAAGAAATGTTCATATTGTCTCAGTTTGGAGTTGCAAAAAAAAAAAAAGACCTGATTTTGAGGGTCTGTGATGAGCTGACACATAATGGGACTACAACAACATGAAGACAATTAAAGAGATTCACTGATACTATAATTAGAGTGGAGGCATTTGAACTTTGAAGATGAAAATTCTGAAATCTAATAACTGTGAGTGAAATATACTTCTCAGTATATGAGAAATTCTCTAGCTTATTAGGGAATTTCATTACCGGTGATTCTGATTATTTAAAGGTCTTCTACTCTACCTTCATGGCAGTGGCCCTTGGAGCCTAGATACCATCATAAAACAAACCTAGAACAAAATGGGACTTTTAATATTTCCTTTTGAAGGTAATAGCATGAAAATATTTGTCACATATGAAACATAAAATAAAAACCTATTAAAAAGCAAGAGACACAATATGTAAGTAGCCACATGCATGTTTTTAGGTACTCATCAAATTGTCCTAACATGTTTTTCCTCTTTACTCTTTTGTACATATAGATTTATGAGTTCTTTACTGTGAATCTGGGCTCTTTTACTGCTTCATTCCTGTATTAGTTACCTTTCTCATCGCCATGACAAAACAACCTGCAGGAGTATATTAAATGAGGGAAGGTTTATCTGAACTCAGAGTTTCAGGTAAACTGTAGTCCATTAGGTAGACCTCATGGTGAAGTTTAAGTTGACAGGGACATGTGATGGAGTGCATGGGGTCTGGGAAAGGTGATAGTGTTGATGGTGGCAAGGAATGTGATGGAGAGCCCTCAGATCTTCACACAGCAGGGAAAAAGGACTCAAGCTGGTACCTGAAGCACATATAACCTTCAAGGTCTTCTTCCTGAAACCTACCCCTGTCACCTAGGACACACACATCTCAAAGAATCCTCACAAACAGTGCCACCAACTAGGGACCAAGCATTGAAGCAGCTTTCAGTCACCTGACACCATAAAATAGAAGACTGTTAAGGGATGTAATGGATAATGTTAATTGTCAATTTGATGGGATTTGGAACCACCTGAGAAAGGGTCTTCTGGACAAGCTTGATGGGGATTATCTTGACCATGCTAGTTGATGTGGGAAGACCCAACTTATCTGAGGGAGTCCTGAAGCCGCCAATCCTAGAAGGTACAGAATGGAGAAAGCAACCTGAATACTACCTTGTATTCACTGCCTTTTTCTGATTGTGGAGGTATTGTAACTACCTGCTTCAAGCTTCTGCTGACTTGATTTCCTCACTATGATGGGCTATGCCTTTAACTGTGAGTTGAAACAAATTCTTTCTCTCCTAGGTTGCTTTTGCTAGGGAGTTTCATTATTGTAATAGGATGGGAAACTAAGATTAGGGGAGTTTGACATTCAAATAATTCACTTGGCTAAGTATGGCTAACCTTCAAATATGAAGGCTTAAGCCTCAATGTAACAGTGTTTGGAGCCTGGGGCTGGGAAACATGGGCTTATTTGAGCATGGCCCTCATACCTGTTTTTCCATGGGAGTGAGTTACTTACAAAAGCATGAACTTGTCTCTCACTTCTTCCTGTCCCTTGCACTCTTGCTTCTCTCTACTCTTCTGCCAAGAAGGCCCTGGCCAAATGTTGCCCTTTGCTGTTGGACTCAGAAACCTACAGAAATATGAACCAATATTTAATCCAAATTCCCTAACCTTTGATATGATGCAGGAGAAGGACAAACCTGATTGAGGTGATATCCAAACAAATGAAGTTGATTTTAATTAGTCAATTCCCAAAAGATTAATTTTAAATGTTTACCAGCAGGTAATTTCACCTCTTAATAAGATATTTAGAAGAAAGTTGTACATGTAAATTGCAAAGCAATCTATTTTTTTTCCTTCTTGGCTGCAAAATTCAATCCTATTATTCCTACACTTTTTTGAGCAAACTATATTTGACATTATTCTTGCTACAAAATCTTTAGGTCATCTCGAGCTATATAAAATCTCAAGATGTTATACAATGCTATCAGATATGGGCTGGATTTAAGAAACTCTGTCTAATATATTGGACTGATTGCAAAACCATTAAGTCAAAACAGCCAGTGCAAACAACAGTATCCATCTTTGTGTTTTACTAGAGTTGTCTCAGAACATGCATGTGCCGTGGTCCACGCCTGTCCTCCCTTCCTTGACTGTGAGGAATGTTTATTCCTTCTTTGTCCTCTAATTGAGAAAGTGCACTTTTCTCCTTATTTGTGTCCATGTTGTGTCCATCCTTAGTCTCTGAAATGCTAATGTCTCTTCCAGAATAAACACACTCATAATTTTGGTATAACTATTATATATCTTTCTCTCTAAGTTGTTATTGATATTTCACCATTAAGCAATACTTAGAACTGTATTGACAAATTTCAGTGTATTAGTTGGGTAACAATTCTAAGAAACTTTTACTTACACTGTAAATTAATGAGAGCAAACTAATAGTTAGCTGCCTAGAAGGAAATACATGAGCAAAGTGACATTGTCTGCTTTTACACAGTTTATTTAAATTTATTGTATTTTAATTAGGTACAACCATATCAATTCTCCCCACTCTCTCGCCTCCGTCCAACTCTCTCATGTCCCACTGTTCCTACCCAAATCATGGGCTGTTATTTCTTTAATTATTATTGTTACACACACACACACACACACACACACACACACACACACACACAAAACCTATTAAGTTTGTTTAATGTTGCTTTTATGTATATGATTTTAGGTCTGACCATTGATACTGGATAACCAATTGAAGTCTCATCCCTGGGGAAATCTAGTTCCTTTAGTACTGTTAATTGCCTATTTAGAAAAGTGGCAATAGTAGGTTCACCTCTAAGTTTTTAGGTTTGCCTCACAAAGTTTTAAATATATCCCAAATTAAAATGCAAGAACATTCAATTAATAGCTCCTACTCTGTTTTTTAATTTTTTTAACATTTCATTTCATATGCACAAACAACTTAAGTGGCTTTGAGTTGTTATGAAGTACACTATTCATTCCATATCTCTTCAACAGTGACAGAAGCAATATTAATGCAAGCCTCTAGTGATTATTTTGTTGGTGGTGGTGTGCGGGGTAGGGGTGTGGGTGTAGGTGTTGTGTGTGCATGTATAATTTTATTGTCTTTATTTTTGTATCAGATAAGCTGTAACACAGTCAGGCTTTGAAACTCCTGTGTAATAGACCCTGCCTATTTACAATATATATATATATATATTTCTTTTTCTTTCTTTCTTTTCTTTCTTTTTTTTTTTTTTTTGGAGACAGGGTTTCTCTGTGTTACAGCTCTTGCTGTCCTGGAACTCACTCTGTAGACCAGGCTGGCCTTGAATTTACAGAGATCCACCTGCCTCTGCTTCCCATGTGCTGGGATTAAAGGCATGTGCCACCACACCCAACTCCAATATATTTCTTTAAATAAAATTTTCTTGCATGAGAATTTGCTGTTCTCTACGGCAGAGATAAACACACTTTAAGATGGTAATTGAGTTCCAAACACCCATGAACAGTCCTGTCCTCTGCCCTTATCTCCCAGAGTCTATAAAATGCTGGAGTAAGCCTGAATGGCTCAGTTTGGTTACATATTTTGTCCCTGTGAAGGAAGTCATATCCTTTTGTAAAAATGGTTGCATTTTAAGTTTAGAATTGACAAAAGATGACCTTATCTAAAAATTCCAGACATTGAGCCATAATGGTTCAGTTAGACAAAATTTTGAATGGATGTTAATCCCAACACACAGACAAGCCTAGGGACTACTGAACAAGGCAGATGTTATCAATGACCAAGATTACCAAATTAGCACAGGTATCAAGATAAATACAGATACTGAACTCCCCATGTGGGCTGGTTTCTACTGGGTGCTATTTATTAGTAGTGTTGTATTTGAGACAGTCATAGTCATTTAATTATGGAGATTTTGTTTCACATGGGCATACAAATCTTGGAGAGTCTTTGCTCTGGTGCCGGATGTGTCTACTGCTTTGTATTTGGGAACTTCATGACTGACACAACTGTATTGTGAGGAATGGCAGATGGGAATTGTTTAGGTCACAAAGGTTCTGCATTTATAGATGGGCAGACAATGGCAGAAAAAGATTCTCCAGAGTCTGTTTTACTTTCTTGCCTATCTGTGTCATGCCACATGAAAAGATAGCAAGACTCGCATCAAACTCTTATGTCTTCACCATCAACCTCCTATACTCCAGAATAATGAGAAAATATCTTTTGTCCACAATATCCATGCTGTTCTGTTATTCCAACAATAATAATGGAGCAAGACATATTTATAGAAGGCTAAGATTTTATGCATATATTAATAGCTCAAAACAATGCAACCCGTCATGATAGTGTTGAAGGAGCTTTGTTTTGACCTTTGTTCCAAAGATGGTAAAATACAGATATAAGACTTGGTGCTACACCACATACATGTATTAGAGCTGACAGAATGATTCTACATTTATGCCACTTAAGACATGTTTAGAAACAACTTGTAACATATTCAGCAAATGTGCTAGAAAACTGTGTTTCCAACTGGTTCAGTGAGGTTGGTATCAACATGGGAGAATCACCATTTCCAAGGGTAATTTATGACTTCTGTGGAATTCTTGGTGGAAAATACCTTGTTGTCTGTGGTTTGGACAATTCCAGTCTTGGTACTGGCACTATTCTATAAACATAAGTTGAAAATATATCTAGATTGCTGAGACTGTATGTGTAGGCATGATCAGCTCTGTACGGGGCGTGCTCAATTCTAGTTTGGAAATTTCAGCAAACTGGTGGCAGTTGTTCTTGTTCTTGCTCAGATTCCAAGACTTGTTGGCATGTTAGATCACAACAGTGTGCCCTATCCGAGATTATTATTTAATCCATCTTGTATAATGGCATGAATTTTAGCATTTTTAAAAGGCCTCTAGGTGATTCAAGTGTGTGGAGAAATTTGCAAGCCATGGCTGTAGTTCAAAGGCATTTGCTAGCTCTTGGCATTGTCCCACCTGGAACATCTGTTCAAGTGTGCAGTGAGAGAAAAACACCAATGCAGGTGTTATTTGAAGAGGGTGCAGAAGGAGCTTCTTTGTCAAGTCTGGTTGCTACTAATCTCTTTTATTTGTGCCTTGTATATTTACACACTTGGGAGAAAATGACATTTATTTATTTTTAATTTGTTTTCTAGAATTTAGTATGATATATAGACACTTTCTCCTTTATTATGTTCACTTGAATTAGTTACTCAGAATTTTCTGGGTTGTCCCAGTTTATACTGATGAAATAAAACACTTCAGGGTCAGTTTTGAATGCTGCTCTCCTCTCGTGAACTATAAAATCTTCTGAATTCTTCACAGCCTTTCCCACAATGGCCTCTTTTCTTTTCTTGTAAGCAACTTTGTTTTAGTTATTTTGGCTTTATTCTTGACCTATTGAAATAGCTTCCAAACCAACGTCTGATTCTACTATTTCCTTTTTGCTGATATTATCCTCATTCCTAGATTATTCCTTGGAAGACTATCTTGATATTTTGCCCCCAAAGGTTACCCCTCCATCTCCTCTCCTACCCTCCCTCTCTCCCTCTCCCCCTCTTGCTTTCTTTCTTTTCCAGAGGAAAGTTCAGACTTTCTGGAATGACATTCAAGGCATTGTGCAGAGTAATTTCTGCATATTAACTATACCCAAATCACACAGCTGCCCTCTCAGTACGTACTATTCTACGTTTACTTCCAAAATCATCCCTGTTTTTCTCTGTATATTCTATGTTCAGATCAGTGTCCATGCTCGGAATGACTCTTTAAAATTCCAATTCAGTCTCTGTGACTGAGAGTAAATTTCATAGTTCCCTTTATTTTGTTTATCTAATCACTAAAGCAAAAATAAGACTGTCCTCTCTTTTGATTGCACTACTTAATTTATCATTAGTACATTGCTTATTCCTGTTAGAAAGAGAAATATTGAGAGCATATGCTATTCTATACTCTTGATAGGCTTGGGAAACAGGGGCATATATCATGAGCATTTTTTTTATCATGGTACCTAGCTGAAGACCTCTCACATACATACATATTCAGCACATCAATAATACTTGTTAATTTAAAGGAGTGATACCTCAAAGAAATGCTTGTAAGTAAATAGGTCATTTTACAAATTCCCCTCAGCTAGACCATCTTACTTTGCATATTTACCAGCTTATGTTTTTCATGGAGATCTCCCCACTAGTGGTTAAGAGAATGAGAGGCTAAGAACACTGAAATATCCTTTATGTGATTTTGCAAGATAGAATCAGAAAACAAAACAGGCTTCTTAGTGTTGCACCGAAATGAAAAATCTCTCCTAGCTATCATGTAATTTTATTGCAAGATGTAAATGTCAGCTTTATAGGCTTGTGAGTTGCTCTGCATAGTCAGCAAGATAATATTATAAAAATACTCATTTGAATCTAGCACTAGTAATTTTAAAAGAAAATGACTAAGAGATTGTGGCTTTGCTAGTTGTTTCCTTTGGTTTCTAACTTTTAATGACTCATATAGTAAGCAGAACCTCTCTCCTCATGCATGCCCTGCCCTTACATAGCCTCTTCATTAGCTACCTGCTTTTAATGAGTTGCTCAAAAGGTTTCCCTTCCTCTAAAATGTGATTCTAGACCAATTGATCCTTCTTTTTTTCAGATATATGGCATGTTTTATTTCAGGCTCATGATACATCTCTGAAGGGTGTAAACCAATGTGTTTTTTGGTTTACTATATTTACACATATGTCAAGTATCTATTTTTTAATGTCTGTTTATTACTTCAAGTTACATCTCCATCACAGTCTCCTCCCTCCACCCTCCTAGCCCAACCCTCCTACCCTCTCCCCCTTCTCCTCGAACTCATAATTCTTTTTTTAAATAATTAGGTCACAGTTATGAAAATTATAAGGTATAACATACTTTCCCAATGCACAGTCCATACATATTTGGCAACTGATATTAATATTCTATTATCTATCTCTATGAGTTTAAATTTCTTTAGCTAACTCATTTTCCATCCTAACTTGCATTACCAACTTAAGAACATCTGCTTATATTTAGAACATAATTTTAATTCCTAAACAACTTAAAATTTAGCTGTGAGACTATTACTATCTAGTCTTCACCCACATCAGAGACCTGAGAAGGATAAATATATCTGATTATACAGGAAGTGTAGAGCCAGCAGCTTCCAAAACTAAGAAATGACAGACAACTAGCTGCCTGTACAGTCCCCAGTTTCTCTCCATACATTAGAACATCTATCCTCAGCCTCTTGGCCCAATATCTCTGACAGACATTAATTGTAAAGCAGGAATTATGAAGGACTTGCCTACCCTGTCTCTTTTAAACTTTTATTTAGAAATCAGTATGGAGATTTTCAATGCTAAAAGTGGCAAAGAAAAGTGCTTTTGGAGATTATTGAAAACGTATTGATTTTACCCTGCATATTAACAGAATGGTCTTGCCTCAAAGTGAAAATGCATCCTCAATCCAGGGGGCAGAGTGGTTTATATTTACAGTTACCGAAACTGTCTAGGAATGGGAAAATGAATAATGAGTCAAAATAATCACAAATTCTTGAAGTTCCTCCTATGTCAAATCTATTGTCCATCTAGAGATTCAGTCAAGCCTGTGCAATGTGATGTCAAAATAAATGAGACGAAATCATGCATGTCTTTTAAGGAATGCCTAAAGAGGTTTACAGATTATTTTTGTGTCACTCGAATTATTCTGTAACTTTGTGAATGAACCAGTCAGCCTGGCCTACTTATGAGGCCACACATGGAGACAGAGACCTAGACAAGTGAGCAAAGTCATCCTAAACCCACTCGCCTCAGCCTGTGTGCTGTCTAACTGCAGAGCGATGGTGTGCTAAGATAACATCATTGTGAGAGTAAATGAGGTCCTGCTGAATCCAGCCCAGTGAGCCGCTGGGCTCAGCTACTCCACGGTGGCAGAGTACTGAATTAATGGAGCTCTATTTTAACTCACCAAATACAGGGATATCTCTTACTTCAGAATAGATTCAGATGGTCTAGGAGACTTGGAGCATAGAAACTACAAGGGTATCAAACTGAATTGTTGATAAATATGTTTGTCATTATCCTTGTAATGTTTTGATCACTAAGATAAGGCAGAGGATGTGGAGTTGAGGGAGAGATTTAAAGATTTGAAGATAAGCATAAAAATAAAAGTGTTGCAATAATGTGTTTTTAAAGGCAATTAAGAGAATTAATGACGATGAAGTAATGAGGAATAAAGGTGGTACATTCCTTTATTCCCAGCATTTGGGAGGCAGAATTGGAGACCCAGTCTAAGAAACAAAGAAAGAAGGAGAGAGAGAGAGAGAGAGAGAGAGAGAGAGAGAGAGAGAGAGAGAGAAAAGAAAGAGAAAAAGAAACATAAAGAAAGAAATGAAGAACAAAAACGGGAGATTACCATTCATATGATCTGCATCATCCAGAGCAGTGAACAGAAGCATCTGTGTGAGGCTGAAAATACCAAATTTTCATGAACACAAGGGAGAATTTGAGCAGTTCAGAATGTGCTGAGGAGGATAAGATAGGACAGATGTCCATCCAGCTTCATTTGTGAGAAAGACTTGGATTTTATTCTAAGTGTGATGGAAAACCCTCATTAGAAAAGAGGAGTGCTGTGATTAACTTTTGTTTTAAAAGATTTCCTCTGGTAAAGCAGCAATGTACTTGTAGAGGTTAGAATGAAATGGATCAATAGAAAAGTAAACAGAGGCGATGAATAGGTTCACTGAAGCCACCAGAACAAGTGCAATTTATTTTTGAAGTAGTGAAAAGTTCTTGATATGTAAAAGGTACTGTGGAAATGAAAACAGCATGGACTTCAGTGTTGCACAGGGCACCCATGTCCCTGCATTGATGGTGCACTATGGGAGCTATTTCCTGTGTCTCAATTTCAGTTTCTTCTTTTTAAAAATAGGACATAATTCACAGAATTGTTACAACTTCTAAACACATACTATATATTACATGTGAAGCCAGAGGCTTGGATTATCAGTGACTCGTAAGCATTGGCTGCTTTTACTGATCAGTTGTCATAAGTACATGACTTACCTACTTTCTTAGTTTTTAAACAAAGGATCACATATGGACCAGCAAGAGCCCTCAGTGGTGGATTACAGAGAGGAGTACTTGCTTCTTGGTGCTGCCTGGCTTACAGCCTGATAGTTGAAAATGTGTTGTTCTCAAATGCTAATGAACAATGTTGAAGACTCTCCAGTTTTTGGTGGACATGTGCTATTTAACAAGGGTAGCATACAAGAATGCGTAGTTTAACAATGGTGCAATATAAGAGCTCTTTGTCTCCAGCATGTAGTCTCATATTTATGTTAAGTAGTCTCAACCCAGCAGTGCAGCTTTGACTACTTTCCAACTCATTTCTGTTTTACGGTACTGATAACTGAGGCTCAGAAAGCTATTGGCAAAAGGACATGAGATGAAAAGTGATGAAAGATTCCATTCTGACTCTAAAAATGGAGAGTGATGTAAATGTCCTTGACACAGTCCCACTCTCCTTTAGCTGCTGCATGAACCCAAGGGGCTAATCTTTAGAAGGTGCATCTGCATTAGGTAATGCAGAGAAAGGTAAAACTGAAGAGAGAGGCACTGTTCTCTGGCATTAATGGCAAAACAGCACAGGGAAAGTCTGACCAATTGAAATTATGTTAATATATCTGCCATTTGAAATACCAGACTGGAAAAAGCTTGAGAATTGTATTAGTTACCTTAGAGTCTGAATGATGGCCAAGTTCTGACCAGCTGGAAGAAACCATACAACTTTTCCACAGATGTTGCTTATGTGTAACTGGGTTACAATCTTAGTGGTTACTTTTCAGTACATTTTCCCCTTAATTCTTTTAAAGTTCCAAGTGATATTAAGTTCACTGTCCTTCCCACCCTCCTTCCCTCCTTCATGAAATAATTATATCAAGACAGACAACTGTGATTTTTCTAAAGGTCCTCTTTTATCAGAAAGCTTAAATGGCAATTTTTATTACCTCTAGAAAATTACATGATGTTTCAAAGGTGACACATCTGAGACCTTTTTATAAATCCAATTTTATATATTTATATATATGTATATATATAGTTCCTTTAATATAATATATAATACATATATTTTTATATATATTATACAGATTGAATTATATTACTCCTCAACCCCATACATTCTAGCTTTAGTATCCTATGGGACTGTATTTGTATCCAAAGCATTTAGGGAATAATTGCAGTTAAATCAGGTCATCAAGGTGGTTGACCCTGCTCCTATAAGATAGCTGCTTCTACAAGGGAGAAGGAGGAAACACCAAATTTTCCCATCACTGTGAGTGAGAGAGTGACATTTTACAAGCCTAGAAAAGAATCTAGAAGGAAACCAAATTAGTCAGAGCAGTAAATTCACATTGGAGTTCCAATCCCCAAGAGATGTGAAAAATCAGAGCTAGATAAAAAAAATCTCTACAGTTACTATTGTAACACAAAAGGGCTCAGTCAGTCCAGGTACTTCTGAGAATGAACACAGCCAGAGATGTCATGTTTCCTAAAACTGTACAATAGAACAGTTGTACACAGTGATAAGAAAGCATAGTAGTAGTCCCAAAGCAGATATGTATAAAGTGGATTGTAAAAGAGCACCCAGAGATAAACTCATATAGTTGCAGACACATTATTATGGACAAAGGTGTAAAAAAAATGTACTAAAATAAAAGGCAGCAACCATTCAATAAATTGTGGTGGCAAAACTGGGTGTCTGCCTGTATCATATCTATAATTACACAAAAACAAATCAGAACAAGAAACTCGAGTCAAATTCTTTCAAAAACCTTAGCTAACTACCAAAAATGCCAAAACTGCTGAGATAATACATAGGTAAAATACTTTGAAAGATATACATATTGGTTAGATATCTTTAGAACTAGTTCAAAGAGTGATCAAATTTGATTATATGATATTAATCTAATATTCTGTTGGGAATATATGTTATACCTTATAAGTTTCATAATTGAAGCCTAAGTATTAAAAAAAAAGAGTTATGAGTTCTAGGAGAAGGGGGAGAGGGTGGGAGAGTGGGGCCTGGAGGGGTGGTGGGAGGAGATTGTGATAGAGATGTAAGTTGAACTAATAAATAAACATTTAAAAATCTGTATAAAAACTTGATTATATGAAATTCAAAAGCTTCTTCAGTACAAACGAAATTATCAATAGAATGACCAGATAGCTCAGAGAATTGGAGATAATCTTTGCCAACTATTCTTCAAAGTATAATATCTAAAAGATATAAAGAACTGCAAAAATTAAACACACACACCACTGCTGCCTATCAATAAATGGGAAAATTAACTGAACGGTCACTTCTCTTGAAAATACAATTGGCTAATAAATATTTTAAAAGTATCCAACATCCTTAGATATTAGGAAAAATGCAAACTAAGACTTTGATACTCAGATACTTTAAGATACCGTGATCCCATTCAGAATGGCTATTTCCAAGAAAATATGACAACAAAAGCTGATGAGGCCTCAGGAAGACATTCCTGTTTGTGACATAAACTGTGTTGTCACTATGGAAATCAGCATGGGGGCTTTAGCCACAAAGAAAAATAAAACTGAATTTACAGGAAAACAGACGGAACTGGAAAATATTATAAAAAATGAGGAAACTTAAGAAAGACAAACAGAACATGTTTTTCTCTCCTATGCAGATCTTAGATTTAGATGTTAAATGTCTGTATCCAAGTGGCATAGGTGTGGGAAGAAGCCAGGAAACTGGGAAGGAGTCCATGAGGTGGGACGCAATGCTTTAAGAACTGTGGTGTGGAGGGCAACAGAACTTCACAGGAGCTTTGAAGGAAAGGGGACTGCTGGGGGGAAGGATACAGCAGGGAAGCGAGGGGAGAAGATAAGCATAGGAACCAAACATGGACTTTTTCTCATTATTGCTTCAGTTATGTCTTTCCACTGTAGTCACACTGTGTTTGAAATTTAAAAATTGTATTTTATATTTTATATAAAAATATAAAATAAGTTTCTGTTGTTCAAATCTCCCATTCTATGCTATTTTGCTATGGCATCCCAGGCTAGTTAGAGCAGTATATAGATAATACAGATGCTGCACTTGGCACACATAATCTTATCTTTTTAAACTATGATTTCCTTTATTGCAACACTATGA
>CAJQZJ010004770.1:27377-88576 GCA_907164525.1 Lophiomys imhausi
GGGGGGTGGAGCCTGATTCTTGCAGAATGCTTGTTGCTATGAGGACTTATCCTCTGAGTGCATTGGAAGAGGCCCCATATTTCCATACAGCTGCACACCTGCAGGCATTTTTGACAACCTGAGTTTATAGCATTTAGACTCACCCACTGAGCCTGCTACTTTCAGTAACAGTTGGTTTCCTAAATGAATTGGCAAGTAGGCACATCACACTGGGGATTTGTTTTATTGTTTCTGGTATTAGAAACGTTTTGCTTTAGAACTGAAAATAAAAATCTTTTTTGCCCAGAGTGACTTTCAATAACTCTTTAAGTATCATTATGTCTAAAAAGTGACAAAAAGTAGTCTGAATAATTTACTGGTGCTAAAATGTCACATTTTTAAGACATCTATTTTATGGTTTTCCTGAGTGTCTGAGACAAAAAACTCCCTGGGACTCAACAACTTGTGTGCCTACATTTTTAGGTAAACAATAAATTGCTTTCATCTTTGAATAAAAGTTGCCATGACAACTTGGCAAGCATGAGCTCTAGAAGTCAGTACCAAGTCTTTAGCTTAACTTCAGTATTTTCAAGATGTGATATTGTTTTCAGATACTCTGATTTAGCTGAAAATTGAAGGCATGGTATATATATATATATATATATATATATATATATATATATATCAGATAAGGTTGTGCATAATTTTGCATATATAATGTTATTCATCATACTACCTACAAATTATTTATCTAAATTACTAGAGATTAGGGAGAAAATCAGTCCTTTTTTTTAAAGTGTTGACTTCTATCCTTATACTGAACTCTGCCCTTTTTTAAATGTTTATTACTTTAAGTTACATCTCTATCACAGTCCTCTTCCTAAAGGCTCACTTTAGGAAGGAAAAATGTAAGACTTTTGAACTTTCTACCAAAATCTCTTCAATTTCTCCTATACTAAATCAAAGTAGCTCTTCATAACTACTGTTCACTCTTCAATTGCATGCTTTTAAAATGGAAGCAATATGCTATGCCTGGATAACTCACTGCAAGAAGCAAACATGAGGATATCTTCAGCTACCCATCTGTAGCTCCATGACATCGTCTCATATCAATCACATTTTTTAATGTTTATATATTACTTCAATTTATAGTTCCATCAGAGTCACCTCCCTCTACCCCTCCTGGGCCCACCCTCTCACCCTTCTCCAACCTATCCTATTCCTCCAGTGTTGGGTGCCCCACATATCAGCCCTCTTCAGTTCAGCAGTCATAAGAGGGCAAAGAGCTTCCTATTGCACTGGGGGCCTACATGGCAGCTCCACTAGGGCAAAGTGTCCCACTTACAGGTAACAAAGTCTATGTTCCTGTTCCTTTCAGTCTGTTGGTTATAGGATAGCTATCCTGTATTATATGGCTAAAATCCAGTTATATACAGTCATGTGCATCTTTCTGGGTCTGGGTCAGCTCACTCGGGATGAGCTTTTCTATTTCCATCCATTTGGCTGCAAATTGCATGATTTACTTGTTTCTGATGGCTGAGTAGTATTACATTGTTTAAATGTACCACAGTTTTTAATCCATTCTTGGTTGAAGGACATCTGGGTTGTTTCCAGTTTCTAGCTGTTACAAATAAGACTGCATAAACATAGATGAGGAGATGTCCTTGTGGTTTGGTGAGGAATCATTTGGATGTATATCCTGAGGTGGTATGGCTGAGTCTTGAGGTAGAGCTATTCCAAGTTTTCTAAGATATTGCCAGACTGATTTCCATAGTGGTTGTACAAGTTTGTACTCCCACCGGCAATGGAGAAGTGTTCTCCTTTCTCCATAACCTCACCAGCATATGCTGTCATTTGAGTTTTTGGTTATAGCCATTCTGGCAAGTGTGAGATGGAAACTCAGAGTCGAGTTGTCGTGAGTTGCATTTCTCTGATTATTAAGGATGTTGAGCATTTCTTCAAGTGTCTCTTGGCCATTAGAGATGCATCTTTTGTAAATTCTTGGTTTAGCTCTGTCCCCCCTTTTTTTGATTATTTGGTTTCTTGGTGTTTAATTTCTTGAGTTATTTATAAATTTTGGATATTAGCCCTCTGTCAGATGTGGAGTTGGACAAGATCTTTTCCCAATCTGTAGGCTGCTGTTTTGTTCGAATGACACTGTACTTTTCCTTACAGAAGATTTTCAGTTTCATGAGGTCCCATTTATTGATTGTTGGTCTTAGAACCTGAGCAACTGGTGTTTTGTTCAGGAAGTTGTTACTTGTGCCGATGAGTTCGAGGGTTTTACCCACTTTCTCTTTTATTAGATTTAATGTGTTGGGTTTATGTTAAGCTCTTTGATCCACTTGGACTTAAATTTTATGAAAGGTGATAAATATGGGTCTATTTTCATTCTTTTACATGTTGACATCCAGTTAGACAAGCACCATTTGTTGAAGATGCTGTCCTCTGTCCATTATATGGTTTTGGCTTCTTTGTCAAAATTTAAGTGACCATAGGTGTGTGGGTTTATTTCTGGGTCTTCAATTTGATTCCGTTGATCAACTGGTCTTTTTTCTATACCAGTACCATCTTGTTTTTATTACTATTGCTCTGTAGTATAGTTTGAAATCTGGGATGGTAATACTTCCAGATGTCTTTTTTTTTAAATTTTATTATCAAGATTAATATAGCTATTTTGGGTTTTTTGTTTTCCATATGAACTTGAGAATTGTTCTTCCTAGGTCTGTAAAGAATTGTGTTGGTATTTTGATAGGAATTGCATTGAATCTGTATATTGCTTTCGGAAAGATGGCCATTTTTATTATGTTGATCCTACCTATCCATGAGCAAGGGAGATCTTTCTATCTTCTGAAGTCCTCTTCAATTTCTTTCTTCAAGGACTTGAGTGAAAGACTCATACATGTCTTTCACTTGCTCAGTTAGAATTAGCCCCAGGTATTTTATATTGTTTGTGGCTATGGTGAAGGGTATCGTTTCCCAAATTTCTTTCTGGGCCCATTTATCTTTTGCATAAAGAATGGCATAATTCAAAAAAGATTTTTTGAATTAATTTTTTATCCAGCCACCTTGCTGAAAGTGTTTATCAGTTGTAGGAGTTATCTGGTAGAATTTTTGGGATCACTTATGTATACTACCATGTCATCTGCAAGTAAGGATATTTTGACTTAACTCTGCTCTTAATTGATGAGACTTTATGCATCAATAATTACACATGAAATTCATGACATCATAGAACCAGTTTTACAGTTTGCCTAAAGATTGGATTCTGTACCGTAGTGCTACTGAACTCTCTAAACTAAACTTGCAACACTAAACTCATCTATTGTTTGCTCCAAAGACATATTTTGCTTCCTTTTTATTACTCTTTTTATTTTTAAATTTCACTTTACATCGCGATCACAGCTACCCCCAAAGCTATGTTTACTATTTGAGACTAAATAAATTATCATTATCCGCTGTGATGTCTTTTGGTGAGTTATACAAGGTTCCACTTTTGCTCTATGGCTCTTTAAAATGCAAGAATTGCATATGGTGTTTTTTATCAAGACTTAGAAGTTTTCTAGTTCAACTTACTCAATCTTGCTTGTTTGATTATGTATAAAATCTATGTGTTTTAAATCAGGATTCTTTTATTAAGGTGATGTATGATAAAGCACGTTGAACAAGTGCATGCAGGTAGCTCATGCAGACAAACTTGACCAGAGAGATGAGATGGCCTTTCCCTTTGTGCTTGCCATTTTGTCCTTCTTTCTGTGTGTTACTTTCATTTTCTGAAGTCTCCTCATGATGCCAAAATGGCAGCAGTATCAAATTCCACATATAGACATTCCAACAAGCAGAATAAGAGAACTTACATCCTCTGAACTCCTAGATGGTCAATGGTCTATCTTCGACTGGTGTTCACATGTGCCTGCTGCATTCTGTGGCTGTGTAAACATTCAATCTGTAGTTAACATTCATTCTCCTTAGCATTTCCATGTTGAATTGCATTATTCCTTTTAGGATAATGTTCTATTTAGTGACACATCAAATTGATAAGCACTGCCTCATTTATTAGTGTGTGTTTGTGTTTAGTTGTATGTATTCATGAGACATGTGTATATTTCAGGGCAATTGATGTGTGTGTGTGTATAGACGCATGTAAAGGCCAGAGTTTAATATTTCTATTTTTTGAGTCAGAGTCACCCACTGAATGTGGAGTTCACAAGCTGGAAGTCTGGTTGGCAAATGAGCTTAGGGATATGCCATTTCTCACCCTCTTCCTCGGAGTGCTTAATGAACAGATACATCTCTTTGAGGCTGGAGAGATGGCTCAGTGGTTCTTCCAGGGGACCCAAGTTGGGTTTCTAATACTCAAGTCAGATGCCTCACAATGATCTGTAATAACTCTTGATACAGAGGTATCAAGTACCCTGTTCTGACCTCTGAAGACACCACTACTGATCTGCCCATACCCACATACTAAGCAACAAAATAAATGCAAATAAATACATATATGTTATACATACATATAAACAAAAATGGAGTATCTTTTTAAATGATGCACTGTGATATGTCTGCCTTTCATTTGGTGATGGAGACCCAGACGCAGCTCACCATGCTTTTATGGCAAGTGCTTACCAGTGGAGGAGCCATCCCCAAGCCCCTCATAGGCATCATCACATTTTGTGAGTAATACATACATATGATCTCTACTATTCAAGTGTCATATGATTTTGAAACACTAATTTCCACCATTCAGCCTGAAACATGAGAAATAAAATTTCTGTGAAAAGCCACTGTAGTGAGACCAGTAATGAGAATTCAAATAAAAAAAGGTTTTAATAACCCAAATTAAGTAATTATCTGAATTTCTAGGATCATTAACTAAAATCAGACCCCAATATATTGGGTTCTTTTAAACAATAAATTAATTTTGTTGTTACTCAGTATAATTATAGCTTAGATTATTGGTAAATATTGCGATATCAGACATTTTTTTTGTCTTGTTAGCAGTTAAGTCTCAATTACTGTGGCCAAAAAGAAAAACATATTGCTCACAGAGTATAAATTTGTTTCTATGTTTTTTATATGTAACTGTTTCTTATAAAGAAGATGACTTATTTTATATATATTATTTTCATTTTTTTTAATGTTTATTTATTATTTCAGGTTACCTCTCCATCACAGTGCCCTCTTTCCACCCCTCCCAGAGTTGACCTCCAACCCTCTACCCCCATCCCTTCCATCCCACTCCTCTGGAGTGGGGTGTCCCTACATATCAGTCCCCTGCCCCAGTTCATCAATCATATGAGGGCCAAGAGCCTCCTCATACGCTGGGGGCCTACAGGGCAGCACCACTAGGGCAAAGTGTCTCATTGATTAGTAACAAAATCTATGTTCCTGTTGGCTGTAGTTTAGTTATCCTGTGCTATATAGCTAAAATACGATTATAAGTGAATAGATGCCATGTGCATCCTTATGAGTCTGGGTTGCTCACTCAGGATGAGCTTCTCTAGTTCCATCTATTTGGCTGCAAATTACATGATTTTGTTGTTTCTGATGGCTGAGTAGTATACCATTGTGTAGACGCACCACAGTTTTTTATCCATTCCTCTGGCTGAGGGAAATCTGGGTTGTTTCCAGTTTCTAGATATTACAAATAAGGCTGCTATGAACATAGATGAGGAAACGTCCTTGTGATTTGGTGAGGAATCATTTGGATGTCTACCCAGAAGTGGTATGGCTGGGTCTTGAGGTAGAGCTATTCCACGTTTTCTAAGATATCACTAGACTGATTTTCATAGTGGTTGTACAAGCTTGCACTCTCACCAGCAATGGAGGAGTGTTCCCCTTTCTCCACAATCTTGCCAGCATTTGCTTTATTTTCACTTTAATTCACCTTGCTGAGACTCTATTTAAGTCATATACTAGATTGAAGACCATTGGTACCTTTAGTTACAGAAAATTATTTAAAAAATAAAATTAATTGGAACATTACAATTCTTAATGTTCATTATTCTCCACCAATGCAGGAGGACACAGATCACAATTACTACATATCTCGGATATATGGCCCAGCGGACTCTGCCAGCCGGGATCTGTGGGTGAACATAGACCAAATGGAAAAGGACAAAGTGAAGATTCATGGGATACTGTCCAACACTCATCGGCAAGCAGCAGTAAGTACTATGACATTTAATACGTACAGTGAGAAAAGTGTCCAGTTAATATGTGGTTGCCCTCCCATCATTCAGTTCTGTGTTTGTCATATACAACAACATACAACACACTAAGGAAAACAAGATAACTATTTTGATTAACTCATTATTTACACACTAAGTAAAATAACAGAGCTACTTTGATTAACTCATTATTTTAGCCATAGTGTGTCTGATGAGTTATATATTTTAGTTTAAGATGCGATTCATACTGGATTATTTTCAGTTTTGCAACACTTTAAAACTTGCATGATCTTGATTCTTATCCCATAATAGGGTTTATTGTTTCTCATGTCAGGAAGAAAAAGATAACACACAGAAAAAAAAGTCCATTTGTGAATCTGACAACATGTGCTGACCAAGTTCCAGGCTTGAGTGAAGAAACTGAATATAAGGGAGAGAGTATAATACAGAAGGTATGAAATTGGTATATAAAGCTGAGGCCATTGTTTACCAGTTGCCTGGATTTACCAGTGTTGTGGAAGCACGTAATTTATTCTGAGGCTCTGTTTAAACACTAGTCAAATAACACTGGAGTGCAGGAGACACTCACATCATACAGCTCTATGAGAAGTTGTCATTGATATATGATTTTGTGTACTAGGCTAGATGCTTAAATCAATTGGCCTTTTTGGTCTTCACAATAATTTTATGACTCAGACATTATTGAAAAGTTGCTGGCCTCCACCTCCATCCTGTGGCACACACCACCCCCACACACACATCACACACATACATGTACACATGCACATGCCCACAAATGAATAGTAAATAAATTAGTCATGAAAATTAAATATAATTCATATCCAGTTATTGAAGAGAAAAGTGGAAAACCAGTAACCCTACTTACAAATATCCAATTAGGAAGTAAAACTCAATACAAAAGTAGAAAGTCAAACTAAGAAGTGTCGCGTCCCCCTCGACCAGCAAGGACGACGCAACTCGCAAAAGCTCTTCTCCAGCAGTTTATTCAGGTCCCTTGAAAACAGTCTTCCGATTGCCCGGGCAGACCCAACCCACAGGCTAAATACTATATGAACAGCCAATCAAGTAAAGTCACGTGGTGCTATCTTAGAGGCCCACGTATGCGGAAGCAAGCCAGATCAGTGGTCTTAGCCAAATATGGACTTGTTTACCACCGAGAGTGCTCACCATCGGGCTGGTGGAAGACGGAAACCGGCACCATTTTTAGGGCGCGGCACGTCGCAGCTCTCTACAGTTCCTCCTTTTTTATTTTTTCTAAAGTTTGTGGAAGTCCCTGGAAAGGCTTCGTAATCCCCATATCTGGGGATCTCACGGTGGGCCTGAGCCTGTAGGAGGGCGGTGCTCAAACCCTTACCCATCTCTGGGTCAGCCTCCCCACTCAGGACTGCCCTGTCTTAGGTGGCCGAGACTTACCCGTCAACTCCGTCATTGACTTGCCAGACCCTAATATCCATGGAACGAATACCTCAGTGGGCAGGGACTATGCTCAGTGAAGATTTAAGCCTTCATGGCAGCGAGCCATGCCTGAGGGGACTGGTCCGCCTCAATGGTGACAAGGGCCTGTATAATCATGGCTGCATTACGCTTCTCTGTGGCTCTCATTTTGTAGATGCACCATAGGCAAACCAGAGAGGCTAGTATCATCAGTATCGCCAAAGAGCCTACGCCCGCCCACTCCTTAAGATGATCCATAGCCGTCTGTATCCAGGAAGTCAAACCAGTAGCCAGGCTCAAATCCACCCGAGTGGAGTTGATGTGGACGATTGTTGCTCTCATCTCTCTCATCAAATTTTCAAATTCAGCCGACCAATCCTGTAAGAGGAATTCTGACAATTGTCTAGACAGATTAGCAGCCTTTGTAAAATTTCAATACTGCACGGAAGTAACACACAAACCTTGCATTTTCCACTCACACCCCAATTGTGCTAGTTGCCAAAGAGAATCAATCTGTTCTTGTATTAAATCTATGCGTTGATTAACTATCATAAGGCCTCCTTTGAGATGAGAATTCATAGAGGTCTGAGTATCCAATGCCTGTGCTACAGTGGCTGAGATGTTATTCAGGGCATTGGCAGTCTGTATAGAACTAGACAAGGCAATAGCTGAGGCAGTAGCCCCCACAGAAGCAACAGTGATGGCAGTAACAATAGCTGCAGTGATGCCAAAATCTCTTTTAAGCCTGAATAGCATCATGGTTTTAGGGGCCTCTACAGGAACTGGTACATATCAAGGCATTCTAGTCACCATAGCCACAGGAAAGGCTGTGGCATTCCAGCACAGGGCATAAAAGCATATGCCCGGAGTGCATACTAACTTTTCTTCACCCAAGGATGCACTCCCATTACTTACAATCCACAGAAAAGGAGGCCAGAGACACACTGGTGAGGCTGAAAAGGTCTTATTGCGGTAAGAATGAAATGAAGAATTCCAAGTACCAGAGCCACTACCACTAGAAAGATTCAGTTTGGTAGCGGACCCTAGGGAAAAATTACCTCTTTGATAAATTCCTCCCCCAAGCATAATGACAGGTCCCAAGTCCATGCAACTTCCATTTACCCCACACAAAAGCCACAAATCAAAAGGATTGGTGGCAGTCTGCTGAGGATCCCTAGTAGATATATCAAGCATTCCTGTACAAGACTTATTCACTATATTACTAATCATGGGGCTAAAGGAAAAATAATATTGTTGAACCCAAACTGCTCTGCGCTCCTGACATCCAGTCCAGGGAAAAGGTCCTTCCTCTCCTGTGGATCCTCTACAAAAAGGTGCCCAGCGTGGCTGTCTGGGGTGTCCCGGTCAGAGACTCGTGTGGGCCACCATCCTTCAAGGTGAGAACCGTTGCCCGAAAACAAACCACTACCCCTACCCCCAAATCTCAGTTGTGGTAAAAAATCTGCTGATTGCTGAGACAATTTAATGCATTCTGTATCATCTGACCTATTGAATCTCATAAAAAAGCACAGACTACCCTTCAAGCTGACATTTCTATTACCCTCTATAGGGCTTTTCTGATCATCAAAGGGAAGGTAGGGTAAGCCTAAGCTTCTATTACTGCTAAATAAGCGTGGAAACACAGTTGCCTCGTGTCTGACCAGCATCGGCTTTGGGAATATCGACAGGATCCCCCATCTCGGCTCGGTCATTCCTGACATACTCACTGCTACTATCACCAGGATCCCTACGAAGGTCTTCATGACAGATCTTCCTCACAAGGCGTTCAGGTACCCACACTGGATCCTGTTGATCCTGAGGAAAAACACAAACAGATCCTCTCGCCCATGTTAGCACAGGGTCAGGCCCTCGCCAAGAGCCTGTCAAAATATCCTTTCGCTTCACCATGCCTTTAGGTGGACCATGGGAATCCTGATGTCTGTCCGCTGCTGAGTGGCCTTGAGCATCCAAATTTTAAAAATTTAAAGTAAATAAGGCTAAAGACATTCTCTTCTTGGGGGTACGGCCTTGGCCTATTCCCCCTTTCTGTTTTTGTAAACATTCTTTCAAGGTGCGATGAGCACGCTCTACAATTCCTTGTCCTTGAGGATTATATGGTAATCCGTGATTAAGCTGTACCTCTATCTGGTTGCAGAAGGAGACAAAGGACTGAGCCATATAGGCTGGTCCATTGTCCGTTTTCAGCTGCTGTGGTTTTCCCCATGCAGCCCAGGCTTCTAAGCAATGCCCTATGACATTGCGAGCCTTTTCTCCACTCATAGGTGTAGCATGTATGATACCTGAGCAGGTATCCACAGACACATGAATATATTTTAAGGTTCCAAACTCTGAAATGTGGGTAACGTCCATTTGCCAGATTTTGAGTGGCATCAACCCTCTAGGGTTCACTCCCACACTGGGAGGATGATGATGAATCACACACTGAGGACAGTCCAAAACCACTTGTCTAGCATCTGCTCTAGAAAAATGGAATTTTTGCTGTAGAGTTCTGGCATTTACATGAAATAATTGGTGAAACTGTCTGGCTTGGTCCAGGAATGAGCTCCAAAAAATGCATTCCATCCTAGTCCATTGATCAACTTTATCATTACCCTCACTTAATGGTCCAGGTAATCCTGTATGTGCTCTGATATGTTGAGTATAAAAACACCTTTTTCTTTGCCAGATTAAAACTTGTAACTCTTGTAATAAGGCACATACAGTACTACTATTCTTAACAGGACCTGCTAATTCTAATACTTTCACTGCGTTGACCACATAAACTGAATCTGAGATCAAATTGAATGCAAATTGACATCTTTTAAACACCTCAATTACTATTTTCAACTCTACTATTTGGGGGGAGCCCGGTTGAAACTGACATAGCACGGGCTCTTGTCTTTCTATCAAATAGGCTCCGCAGCCTGTCTTTGAGCCATCAGTAAACACATTTGGTGACCCTTGAAGTGGTACTGCTGAAGTAACCTTAGGGAATATCACTGGGTGCTCCTTAAAAAATGATAGCAATGGATGCTTAGGATAATGATTATCAATCACTCCTTCAAAGCTACATTGCAATATTGCCCAATTCATCTACAGTGCCACACAAAATCTTAATTTGATGACTGGAATAGGGCACTATTATACTGGCAGGAGCAACTCCAAAAGACTGCAAACATTGTTGGATACCGTTCAAGGCTAAAGCAGCAACTGCAGTGGGATAATGTTCTATGGATTTTTTTGGAGAAATCTTCGACTAAGTCCACAATAATGGTCCGTCCTGCCATAGCAATCCTGTAGGTTGACCATAGGTGGCCAATATGCACAATGCAATGGGCTGTCCTTCCTGCCATCTCTTTAGGAAGGCACTCTGTAACCTTTCTTCCACTTTACATAAAACTTTTCTTGATTCTACTGTTAATTGCCTAGGAGAATTAAGTGCTGAATCACCTTTCAAAATATCAGATAGGGGTCTTATTTCATAATTTGGTAGCTTCAAATAGCCTCTTACCCAATTGATATCTCCTAACAACCTTTGAAAATCATTTAGAGTCTTTAAATTATCTTTTCTTATCTCAATCTTTTGAAGTATTATCTTTTCAGGTCCAACCTTCGCTCCTAAATAATTAATCACATTTTCCTTTTGAACCTTATCAGGAGCTATAAACAACCTTTTCTTTTTTAATAATTGAACTAATTCTTCATAGGCCTGATCTAACATTTGTTCACCCTTAGCTGCCAGTAAGATATCATCCATATAATGAAAACATCTCAAATCTGGAAAATTCTTTCTCAAGGGAGCAATGGCTTCCCCCACATACAGTTGGCACATACTGGGGCTGTTTGCCATGCCCTGAGGTAATACTACCCATTCAAACCGCTGATCAGGTTCCTCATGGTTACAGGATGGAACAGTAAATGCAAATCTCTCACTATCTTTGGCACACAAAGGGATGGAGAAAAAACAATCCCTTATATCTATAACTATTATGGGCCATGAGGCTGGCAAAGATGATAAAAGCGACAAGCCGCGTTGCACTGGGCCCATGATCTGCATTTGTTGATTTATGGCACACAGGTTATGCAACAGTCTCCATTTTCCAGATTTCTTTTTAATGACAAAGATAGGTGTATTCCAGGGAGATACAGATGGTTTTATTAGCTTTAAAGACATCTGTTCATCCACCAACTCTTTGGCTGCATTCAATTTTACAGAGGAAAGTGGCCACTGAGGAACCCATACTGGATCCTCCATCTTCCAAGTTATGGGAATGCCCTCCTCAGTGGCCCCTAGGAAAAACCCAGGCCCTGTCTCTTTTGTCTTTGCTGCATAGATATGGGACTTTTCCACCCCTGCAAATATTTTCCTATTCCAAAGCCTGGAGCATATCCCATATCTTGCATCATACGTTGGGCTGAATCAGAATAGTCATTACTCAATTTAAATCCCATATCCTTTAAAAGGTCTCTTCCCCAAAGGGAGATAGGGAGCTCAAGTACATATGGCTGCATTTCCCCTGAGTGGCCTTCTTGGTCCTGCCACTTTAATAATTTTGCACTCATATCTGGAGTTTTAGCATAACCCAGGCCTTGAAGTGTTTGAGAAGAGGCTTGTACGGGCCAACCTGAAGGCCAGTCTTTCTTTGCTATGATACTCCTATCAGCCCCAGTATCCAAAAGGCCCAGGATCTTTTTACCATCAACTTTTAACTCCAAGATGGGGCGTTGGTCCAAATCCAAGGAAAGAAAAGTCAGATCTGTGCCTGTGGACCCAAAACCATCATTTCCTCTCTCTCGATCCTTTGCCGCATAGCGATCATGTAAGCTCAGTAATATGATCAACTGAGCAATTCTATCTCCAGGAGAGATAGCTGTTATACCACGGGGGGAGGCTACCATGACCTTAACCACTTCTGTATAATCTGGATCTATAACCCCAGGATGGACAATAAGTCCTCTCAAGGCTGATGATGACCTCCCTAACAGCAAACCAACTGTACCAGGTTCAAGGGGTCCTTTAAAATCTGTTTCAATTAACTGGACCCCCATTTGGGGCATTAATACGAGTCTGGTGGTGGAGCAGAGGTCCAATCCTGCTGAGCCTGCAGTGGCTCTCCGCAGTCTCTCGGATGGCGGAGGGTTGGCCATCTCTCTTGATTCTGTTCTTTGTCCTGATTCTCTACTGCCCCATATATTTGTGGGCCCTGGGGTCGTGGGCCCCGCTGTCCGTTTTTTGGACGAGCGCCACCATAACCTTGAGTTAAAGGCTGGCCACGGATGTCTGTCACTGAATGGCATTCATTAGCCCAATGATTCCCCTTTTTACATTTTGGGCACAACCCCGGCTGCCTGGGGCATTGTACACTTCCCATACTTCCTGTACTCCTTTCCCCGGGGCACTGTCTTTTAAAGTGTCCCATCTTGCCACACTTAAAACAAACTCCTGAACTTCCTCCACCTTTTCTGGTCAACTGTACTACTGCAGCAGCAAGACCAGCATTAGTCAACGGTCCTCCATGTTCTCTACACACTTTCATCCAGGCTTCTAGCCCTTTGTTCTTGTAAGGGGTGATAGCGGCTCTACACTCTGGTACATTGCTCATAGACCAACTGTTTTATTAGTGGCATAGCAGCATCCGGGTCACCAAAAATCTTCCCTGCCACTTCCACCAATCGTGCCACAAAGTCTGAAAAGGGCTCCATGGGGCCCTGTAGAATCTTAGTTAAGTTCCCACTCACCTCCCCTTTGTTAGGAAGGGATTTTCAAGCCTTGATAGCTGTCTGGTTTATTTGTTCATAAACCTGATTGGGATATCCTGTCTGCTGGTTGGCAAATCTCCCCTGCCCAAGCAGCATATCTTTATCCCAGGCTGGATTTCCATTTCTCTGATTAATGGCTGCTTGCTCAGTGGCATACTCAATCAAGAAAGCTTTCCAGTCTAAGTATTGCCCTGGAATTAAGCAGGCGCGGGCCAGGCCACTCCAATCACTCGGGGTCATACAATGTCTGCTTAATGCTTCTACTTGAGCCAATGTAAAAGAAGCAGTAATGCCATAGGTACGAACCGACTCTGCAAGGGATTTAATTCCTTTAAAATCAAGCGGTTCCTCGTACCTGTTCCCTTGTGGGTCTTGGTATACTGGATAGGCAAACTGTAATTCTGTTCTTACTTGTGTCCACATCCCCAGGCAGAAAGATCTCCCTACTTTCAGGGACTGAACAGGCTGATCTATCTGAACGGCTTCTGGGTATGGAGGGGGAGTTGAAGGCGCCACGGCAACGGCTTCACTTATACCGACTGCCGCCAACGTGTCTTTCTCTTTTATCTTTTTCTTTTCCCTTTTTCTAATAGCAGTCCTCTCTAACTGTTCTATTAGAGCATGTAGCTCCCCTTCAGAATCCGTGCCCTCTGAATCCTCAAAATCTCTAAAATCTCTAAGATCGGGATAGAGAGGGACCTTCTTTTTGCTTCCCTTTTCACTGTCTGCCTGCTCAGATCTTTCGCCTTTGTTGCTTCCCTTTTCACTGTCTGCCTGCTCAGATCTTTTCCCTTGCAGCAGTCCAAGGCTGATTCTCCCTCCTTGATTGCGTTACAGCATCTCTGATCTTCTAAACAACTCCTCACCATCTTCCAAATCGGTCTTACTCCATGCTTCAGAGTACCTTGCTCCCAAGCAAAATCCAAGTCCCTGCCTAATTTGTCCCAGCAGGATACCGTAAGATTCCCGGACACCGCAAACCATGGAGCCATGGAGTCGCATTCATTCAAAAATCTTTCTAGGGTTGACTTCTTAAGTTTCAAATTCCTAGCTAAAAGTAGCTCCTGAAGAGCCAGAAAAATTGGATGTGACTGAGACAATCCCATGATTAAAAATTTACTTTCAGTTCGCAGTTTCCCCACGAAACTTTACCTTTTGTTCGCAATTTCCGCGAAACTTTACCTTTTGTTCGCTATTTCCGTGAAACTTTACCTTTAGTTCGCAATTTCCGCGAAACTTTATTGTCCCAATTTATCCTGGGAACTTACCAGTGCACTGCCCCTGACTGCAGGAGTTCTGAGTCTTTTCTGGTTTCCCGTACGGGCCACCACTTGTCGCATCCCCCTCGACCAGCAAGGATGACGCAACTCGCAAAAGCTCTTCTCCAGCAGTTTATTCAGGTCCCTTGAAAACAGTCTTCCGAAGCCAGGCGGTGGTGGCGCACGCCTTTAATCCCAGCACTTGGGAGGCAGAGGCAGGCAGATCACTGTGAGTTCGAGGCCAGCCTGGTCTACAAAGTGAGTCCAGGACAGCCAAGGATACACAGAGAGACCCTGTCTCGAAAAACCAAAAAAAAAAAAAAAAAAGAAAACAGTCTTCCGAATGCCCGGGCAGACCCAACCCACAGGCTAAATACTATATGAACAGCCAATCAAGTAAAGCCACGTGGTGCTATCTTAGAGGCCCATGTATGCGGAAGCAAGCCAGATCAGCGGTCTTAGCCAAATATGGACTTGTTTACCACCGAGAGTGCTCACCATCGGGCTGGTGGAAGGCGGAAACCGGCGCCATTTTTAGGGCATGGCACATCGCAGCTCTCTACAAAGAAGTTCTTGCCACCGAGCCTGAGTTCCATCCTTCTTTGAGACCCACCGGGTAAAACAGAACAAACTCTTGCAAGTTGTTCTTTCACCTCCACATGTGAAATATGAAACAATTTTGTTCACAAATATACATATACAAAGTAAATAATAAATAAATGTAAAATCTAATAATGCCTGATCTCAGAAGGTCCCTTGAATATGATGAATGCCATATTCAGCATTTTGACAATTTTTTTTACTTCGTTTTATTGGCATGGATAGCAGTGGGCACCTGGTTGTCCACTAAGCCCTGCCTCACTAAGTTTAATATGACTTAAAATCTAAGCACAATAAGTTAATCTTTCAGATGCGGCTGTCATTATCCATCTAAAAGCAGCATCAGTAGTATTCCTGGTAGCCGTTACTTAGGGAGGCATTGACTTCATAAGCGTTCATGATCAAAACATTTGGCATATGTGAGAGTTCCCACTGCAGATCCCTGGGGACAGTTGAGTAAAAGATAAGTATAGTACCTGATAACCCATTGAACTTTCACCAGACATGACATGCTTTTTTGGGCTGAAAGGAAACAACTCTTACTTTGCTGAATTCTGCTTTCCTGTCTCCCCCCCCCCCACCCCAATAACCAGGGACCTTAGCAAGTTGGCAGATTCAGAGCTGATTCTTTGTGAGATTTAGAACAGATACTCCTAGGAAGGGAAAATGAGAAAGATGAAATTAGATGAAATATTATATAACTGCCAGATAATCCGGCATTTGTTAACCTTCCATCTCTATCACAGTGGATAATGGTGTAAAATATACCTTCAGAAGTTTAAATGTCGGTGTCCATTTATGTATAGATTCCATGAAGTAACCAGTCCACTGTCACTTGCTGTAGCTGGTCCATAAGAGAAATGAATCGTTGTTCAAATAGATGATTTCCTCTTGCACATGGAAATGGCAACCAACTGTTTTCTGTGCTCTCCAAAATTTGAGGCAGATTCTGTGACCTGCCTCTACTTAAGATTTTCTTGTCATTTGGTTTGTCTTGTGATTTCATGAAAACTTATGATGATATAGACAATTTTTTCTTCTTGTGGTTGTGGGTGCATATTGATGCTTTCAATACCCATACCCGAGGAAAAGGACCTGAACTTATCTGGTATCCCATGCATTCATCTTAGATGTTTCCAATTCCTAGAAGCCTTTCCTTCATAAACTCTTCATTTGTGGTATCTTTTTTTTAGCCATGAATTCAGTTGGGACCATGAGAAACAGAAAAGCAAACTACACCCATCCATACTCCACAATAACATACATGAAACACACACACACACACACACACACACACACACACACACACACCCATATCCCAAAACACAACACATACAGAAATACAAAACACACACACCACATATAGATAAAAACACCCCATATTATGCACACAAATACACACTCCACATAAAGATACACATAACTCACATTCAAATATACATACTGCACATCCATATATATGCATATACAGACAGATATATGTACTAAACTTACATATATAGATTCCCACAAATGCTTCATACAGATAAACACATTACACATCCAAAAGAGAGATACACATGTGCATGCGTGCGCGCACACACACACACACACACACACACACACACACACACACACCACACAAATAAGGACCCCTTAAATACAGGTGTATACTCTACATTCAGATATACATAGTACATGAACAGATACAAATACTTTCATACAGAAGCACGTACCATATATACACATACACATTCCTGTACATACCACATATGGATAAGTACATCTCATACACCCCACATACAGATATACATAATCCACTTGCAAATATACACATCAATATATATAGATACCACAATACCACATAGAGATACACATGCCATACACAGTCTATATACAGTTATCCATACTATACATACAGATAAATATACTACACATGCCCCACATGTAGACATATAACATCATACATGCATTCCACATATATACAGATAAGCACAGTATGTACTATATACAGATAATATTCATATATACAGGTATATACATTACCTGTATAGGTATGGAAGTGGGTGTTTATAGGTATATAATAAATATACCTATGCAGTCTAATGCAACAAATCAGATGCACACAGCTGCACTCAGACACACACTTTAATTCATAGCAAAAGGAACAGTAAGTATATTTAAGTTCTTATATTTCATGGACATATAATCTGCTACCTGAACTACATCTTGTATATAAATCTTATATCTTGAAAATTAGTTGCCTAAAGTTTTAAACTTTTTTTTCTAAAGGCATTTTTTAGAGTGTTCCACATTTTATTATGTGCTTATTGGGGTTCCTTATCTTTCCAACATTTCCTGGTTCTTTTATCCAATTCCATGGTATCTTCCCTCAAAAAAATAAATAAAAAAGAAAAAAATGAAAATCAAATTTTGACAGTGTAAGAACTGTAATGACGAAATTATGTTAGCCAGAGCTCAATAAGTTCTCACCAGCTTTCACCTCTCAGGATACACACCCCCCACACACATATACACACATACTCACTCACATATGCCCACAAACACACACACATAAACATACACTCACATATACCCACATACACACATATAAACGTCTACAGGCATGCATGAACATATAGATAAGCCCACAAAAATCCAATCACATGAGCACACACAAATGAATACACGCAAATGGATGCACACAAGCATTCATGAACACAGGCTCATACACAGCTACACACACAGGCACACACATACACAAAGACAAATGCACAGGAACACATATACAAAAAAAAACCATAGGCATACACACGCAGGAGTGTGTGCACTCACAGACACTCAGGCATACACAAACACACACACAAATGCTCACACACAGGCCCAGATGGACACACACACACACACACACACACACACACACACACACACACACAGACGTACTCGCACACACAAAGGCATACTTGGGAACACACATAGCTATTCTTTTTCTATTATGTTACCCAGAAGCTTACTGACCCACAATAGAAAATAGGAAATAAAAGCAGGATGCACTTGAGGGAAGATTCTCCTCCTGTCTCATAGACAATATGTGACTCAAAGCTCTCTAGTAATTTGAGTAGAAACAAGATTTAAAATTAAGCCCTAAGGGAAGGCGTGTAGATTTCTTAAATCTTATCATCAATTTATAAAATTTTCACCCTCATGGATCTGCATTCTATCAACAAATTCAACGAGATGGAAACAAATTTAGACTTAGCACGAAAAAGGCCCACAAGTGGCTAATACTGTCCTGGGTAAGCAGGAGATAATGGGTGGGGTGCAGCCAGAAGACTGGGGTTCCATAAAAAGCAGTGCCTTTCCCCTCCTGATTGCTCACAGTGAATAAGAATGGGGGCAAGACAATGTCTTACAGGGGAGCCCAATTTAAAGAAAATGCCCTTCCATCAGCATCATCTGTGATGGACATAATAGTTTGGAATCTTAGGTGAATATTCTAGAGAAATAAAGAGGGACTCTCCCCTCTTCTCTTATAATAATACCTCAGAACAAAGTGAAACTTAGAAATTATTTCATTCCTGCCCAACACTCTATAAAACACTCCAGTTTTCTTCTTTCCTCCTCTATTTTTCTTTCAAATCATTATCTACAGTATTTATATAACAGACAGGCATGGTAGAATCTGATTTTGTGTGTTTTCAGTCTCTATCCATTGTACATTTGTTTGTGCTACGTTTTTAAAATCATCATTTAAGATCTCTGTAAACTGGATGCTAAAGACTAATTTTGCAGTTAACAGACCAAAACAAGGAACGTGCCTTACTAAATGTTGGAAAGTGAAATTTTTAACAAACCTATAGCATGTTGCAAGCAATGAGACAAGCATTCTACACAAAAATTCTTACAGCAATTTGGGTATTTTGTCCTTTATTCAAAGTTACACAGTTATGAAGTAGCTGTTCTAGACACTTCTGAATTTAAACCTAGAAGCCAGCCTAGACTTGTTTTTTTTTCTCCTCTGTGCCTGCATTTTATATTCTGTAGGTCTATGTGGTCTTTTTTTTTTCTATATTTCCAAAGCCACATCACTTAGCTGGGTGCTGGATGTGCAGTTTGTTTCAACAGCCAGACAAGTGAGAACTGTTCTGCCCTGAAACCATCAATAAAATTCTCATTAAAAACACGCAGAGAATCATCTCCATCCTATTGCAAGGAGTCTGGGGTTGAAAATTAGGAAACTTTGGCTCCCACACTCATTTTCTCAGATTCTGACCTCTCTGTACCTCAATTTTATAACTTGAAAGAAAGGGATAAAAATACCTGCCTACCTATCCAGACTTATTGTGAAATTAAAAGAGAGATCATCGCTAAGGGATGCTGAGGACCTTGAAAGATTAATGAGTCTGTAGAATTTTGTTTTTAAAAAGTCCTAATAATTATTGTATATATATATATAAAATCTGCTGTCTGGGAATGAAGCTCATTGGTAGAATATTTACCTAGCATGCAGAAACCTCCTGTGCCCTAGAACTTCATGAAGAAGATGTGGTGAAGATGCCTGTAATGCCTTTATTGGGGAAGTAGACGTAGGAGCTTAAAAAAATCCAAGGACATTACTGTTTACATAATGATGTCAAGAACAGCCTGGGGACCTTGATACAGTGTCTCAAAAATAAGAAAGAAATCTGTTTCAAAAGCAAGAGTTAACAAGTTCATTTCCTAGCACCCGCATCAGGTGGCTCCCAACCACTTGTAACCCCAATATCATTGGATCTGATGCCTTCTTCTGGCCTCTGCAGATACTTGTATGGACACATGAGCATATTCTCAGACACTCACATATATACATACATACATACAATATGTATATATACACATACATAATTAAAACTAAAATAAATCTTAAAAAAATAGGATCCCAATAGTTGAAATTATGAAAAGAAGTTATTGACTATTGGAAAGTGGCAAGAAGGGACAAGTACAGGACTGGACTCAGTTCTCATTACAAAGAGCAAATTGAGCTTTATAGGTAAGGTTTGGGTTTGTACCAAAAAGATACCCCAGGAATCTCTAGTTAAATTGACTTAATGCCATTCTTTCAGAAGGCAGGACAGTGTGATCAGAAGTCATGGGGGCGATGATAGGATAAAAGTATCCTGGTGATATGTTAAGGATGGGCTCTTGCTCAACCAACACCACATGTTTTCTTCTTCTTTTTTTTAAATATTTATTTATTACTTCAGGTTACATCTCCATCACAGCGTCTGCTTTCCACCCCTCCCAGTCCCACCCTCCCACCCTCTGCCCCAGTCCCTTCCCTCCCATGTTTTCTTCTTATTAATGTTGTTGTGAAAGTGTGTAAATGGACCCAGCAAGATATTCAGAAGCATCTCTAATGACTAGAGCCTGCTCAAAAAATATTTTATTATTTTATTTTACTTTGGCCAGACTCAAGGAGGGAACTTGTACTCACACCATTTGTTTTTATTTGTTTATTTGTTTTGGGTTTTTTTTTTGTTTTTGTTTTCTGGTAAAATTGAGTAATGTAAAGACACAGTAATCTAAGGTTGGGACTTAATACAAAAGAGAGCTTAGAGGAGTGAAGTTCTTTTATCAGGAGACTAGAGAGTGAGACAGACAGGCCTACTGACTGACTGACTAATAGTGGATAGATAGAGCCAAAACTGTCAGGGTGATGAAAGGGTGGATACACTTGATGAAAAACTGTTGCATTACATATCCTTACCTCACTCTGCTTCCTTTGACTGAGCAATTGTAATGTATTTTTGTCCCAACCAAACACACTCTGGCTTCATTTTTCTTTTTTCCTTTCATTGATGGGAGCATTGGTTCTTTAAATTAGAAAAGCCAGCAGAATGGATTGCTTGGAGCACTGTTCTTTGTTCATTCCACTCGATTATAATGCGGGTAATGTTTGTAACGAATCTAGATGGCTTTTTTTTATCTGCTGATTGTTTCAAATTTTTAAATTTTGCTCTAGAGAGTTATCTGACAACTTGAATGTACATATATATCTACATTACAAAAATCATCACAAAATTCTAAAAAGTTCTTTCTTCAGAAAGATCCTAATTGCTTCAATGAACATTCCCATTACTAGTAAATTTGGATAATGCTTCATTTCGAAAGACAAATTTGACCGTGGGTGATAATTTTACCTTGTAGTTTTCTTGTATTATACCAGTTTGCTTTTTCCATACTTTGAAGCACCTGGTATTGTGCGCCTATTTTGTTAAAAGATGAACTTTAAAAATAATATGCTGTATTAGCTCGTTATTGAAACCACAATTGCTTTGTTGTTCTGTATGTGTATGATGCCTGTGGGGCTGGGCATGGGAGGCTTTTGAGGGTCAAAGGGCAACTGTGTTCCCTCACTGCTGTCCTTCTAACCTTACACAGACTATGAGAATTTAACTCAGGCCTTCAGATTTGGGTGGCAAGCTCCTTAACAAGCTTAGCCTTCCTTCATGCCCATGATTTAGTGCTTGAGTTTTGGGTTTGTGTGTGTGTGTGTGTGTGTGTGTGTGTGTGTGTGTGTGTGTGTATGGTGGGTGGGGAGATGTAGGCACCAGGTCAGAGAGAGCATAACTTTGAGGATTTCATTTCCTGTCTTCCAGCATGGGGTTTGGGATAAACTCAGGGTATCAGGATTTCATTGTAAGTGCTTTTCCTCACTGAAAGATCTTGTCAGCCCCCTATTTAAAAAAAAAGTCAAAGTTTGTGCTCCTAATGACTAGCAAACACTGCTTTTATTCTCTTTAAGACAATTAACTAACTGATTACATAAACTTGCTGAGCTCTTCATTCAGTTGCTTCATTTCAAATAAATGTTCTTTATCATCCTGGTCTTTCTTCCCTTTAATGGATTTCCTTTTAGACTAACAAAGACTAGGGTGAGTTTAATATGCATCTGTCTTTGTGTCTTAATTTATTTTTAGAAAACAAAAGTTTTGCATTTTTTAATTTTATCCATTAATTCATTTTACATTCCAATTGTGGCCCCCTCCCTCTTCTCCCAGTCCCATCCTCCCACCTTCTTCCTCCTTCCTCCTTCTCCCCTTATCCTTAGAAAAGGGGAGCCAGCCCTTCCAGTACCAACCTACTCCACTTCATCAAGTCAAATCAGGGCTAAGAGCAACTTCTTCCCCGACATTGCAATGCCACTGGGGGAAAGTGACCCGCAAAGAGTCCATGTCAAAAGCCAGTCCCCTTTCTACTTGTTAGGATATTCACATGAAGACCAAGTGGCCAATCAGCTGCATATGTGTGGTGAGCTTAAGTCCAGTCTCTTAATTTTGAAGGAAATGCTTGCTTTGGCTGATGTTTTCAACATATGAGTAGTTGACTCAGTTGGTTTGGGTCTTGTGGTCAAGTGGCGTATCATGGGAGGAGCTGTGTAGAGGAAGCTACTAAATTCCCATGGGCCAGGAAATGGAATAAAAACTGAGCTAAACTCCTGTTATCTCCTTTGAGGATAGATGTCCTCTGCTGTAAGTCTTCCAATATTGTTCTCTCATCCCCAAGGTTTCCAATAGCAATATTAAGCATGAGAATTTGACAACTGGGTCATTAGAGAAATTCTAGATCCAAACTATCGCAGATGTATGTTTGATGTGATGTGAGATTTTATTCAATACTATTTGTATCTTTATTCCAGTTGAATTTTAAATTCTCAACTTATAAGTCATTAATGGAATTCTCTTTAACTCTTACAAAATTTTAGTCTATTCTTTAATCTCCTATGAGATAGGTCTGCAGTTAGAATTTTAAAACTAAATAATTTGTTTAAAGTAATAGGGATCCAAAGGCTTGGGGTTACACTTCATAAAGTCCAAATTTAAGGTAATTGCAACTGTGAGACTTTGAAAAAAAAATCCCTAAGTTTCCTGTGTCTTTCTGCCTACCTTATGGAATGTTTTTGATAAGAATACCTTCCTTGCCTCCTGTATAAGGGAACTTCTCAAGCACTTCATCATCCAATATCACTATTAAATCATTTTATTTTTCTTTGTATACATGAGTCACTTAGAAACATCAATATTTATTTTCTCTGTCCAAAAATATTACTTGATGACATTTCATAGAAAGGAATGACCTGGATTTACTCCATTCCACAAAACTAATATAATTATAGTGGTGCTGGCCTACCATAATCATGGGGATTTAGTAAATTCTTGGAGATTAATAAGGAGATATACATTTGTAGTCGTTAAGTTACTCTTGTTGCTTTTCCTGAGTGTAGGAATCCAACTAGACTAGACAGAGCTTTAGAAAGCCTGGAAGATAGGAACCCAGTGAGATCCACTATGACCAATTTTGTGCATGTAAAAAAAAAATCTTTGCTTTTCAAAGTTAGAATTTGCCTTTAAATTATGCTTGATGAGCAGAAGAGATGACTCAGCAGTTAAGAGAACTTGCTGCTCTTTCAAAAGACATAAGTTGATTGGTGATTTATCAACACCCACCTCTGGTGACTCACCACCACCTATAACTCTGGCTATGAGGAAACAGAGGCTCTCCTCAGGCCTCTATGAGTATCTGCAAACAAGTGATATATATATATATATATACATATATATATATATATATACATATATATATAGTCAGTTATGCACATAAACACATAAAATAAAAGTCAATATTTTTAAATTCATGCTTGAGTTTGTTATATTTTATTGCTGTCAATAATATTTTTCTGCATTGAGGTTTTTCAAGAGGGAGGGACACTATTCTCTTTACAAAACTAAAGGTAATCATTAGACATGGTCTACTATATCCTGTGTTAACTACACTGGCTATATAATAATCCTAGATAGATATATACTCACCTTTTGGAAGTCCACATGAGGTAAACACTCTACATTCCTATTCAGTCATACTGATCTTTCATATTCATGAATGCTGCTAAGGGAGATGCACCTCAACCATATCTCTTATGTGATCAATATATCCCATCCTTCTCCTACCTTTCATCAAATTTTGTATTTCTACATAGTTTTGGTCATCTTTTCTGAGTCATCTTCATGAGCCTTTGCACTCACTCAGTAATTTCTTCTTGGGGTTATTTGATGATAAAGATTTTACATGGATCTTGCAAGGGGAAAAAACATGCTTTATGGCAAAAGTTTAGCAAATTGTAAATGGAATATGATGTTCCTTAGGAATAGACAACAGAAAACACATACAGGTTCTGCTTCAGCTTAGGCTGAACTTTGGGTATGGCTTGTGTATTGTGTGTGGTGGGGATGATTCTTTGCTATTGCGTTTTAAAAATTGTGTGTGTGTGTGTGTGTGTGCACGCGCATGTGTGCGTGCATGTGTGTCTGCATGTGTTGGTGCATGCATACAGAGATCAGAGGACATGTATAAGTTGGTCTTTTCCTTTTATGTGTAAGTCCCATGGATCTTCGGTCATCAGGCTTGATGGCAAGCTCCTTTCCTCATTGAGCCTTCTCACCAGCTCACGTTGGGAGTACTCTTTATACTGTACTGACACATATCAAATACATAGATTAGCAAAAGTTTGTATAAACTTAAAATTGAAAAATCTTCATAAAATCAGAGAGTTCTTTGTATTATTTTATAACTTTAATTACAAGTGAAGTTTTATCCCTTTAAAAGGGAAGATAGCAGAGAATGTTAAGGGTTAAAATTGAACTTGATCTAAATTTCATTCTCAACTTGTAATCAAGTTCTGAATTATTCATATGTTCTGATGAACTTCAACTACTGCAGTCCAAACTTTAGTGTATGAACTGGGAAACAGCTTGATGAAACGGTGCACTGGGAACTTGGGACCAGACAGCATGGATCTGAGTATGCACTTTGCCAGCCAGCAACTAGTGTAACCTTGCTTGTGATATTTATTTTTTCTTCATTTGTTAAATGGGAATAACAAGAACACCGAGCTTCTAAGACTGTCACTGAGATTCAACGATGTAGCACTTGTACCATGCGTTAAACAGCACCCGAACCAATGTAAAGGTGTCTTCTACATTAACAGTGATATTTAGTATGAAAATATTTAGCTTTAAAACAGTTATTTCCCAATGGCCAATATTGCAAAGCTTTGATTGTGAACTTTGATTTTCAAAGGGAATATTGGAATCTGCTGGGGATAGGAAGGGCATTGTGAGCTCTAAGTTACACTTGTAGGAATGTTCTATTGCTGCACCCTGTTTGAGTATCATTGAACGAGGAAAGACTGGTTCAGTCATGTTTCTTCATGTACTCAGGCAGAAACCGGGTCCTCTAAGTCAGAACTTCAACACTTCCTGTGGAAAGTTTCAGAGAATGTAAGTTCAACCATATTGAGAAGATATCCAGAAATCAGTCTGCTTGTCATTTTAACCTGTTTTGCACTTGTCAATGCTTCCTCTCAGCAATGGTGTCAGATTTTCAACTACCACTATGTACGTAGAACCTCTCTATTCAAAATTAAATCCAAGAGACAATACCAACGAGATGGGACATGTGTGAGAAATACACGACTTTAGCTCCCATTCCTCAAATCCAGATCTGAGTAAACTCATATTCTACTGAAGTTGGATTCTACTGAAGTCCAACTTGATAGTCCAGTAAGTTTATTATACTACTTAAAAGAGTATGGTTGAGCAGTTCTTTACCAAAGTATGTGCAACTCAACATACAGCAGCCATATCACCAAAAGGACACCTAGCGTGAGTGACAGCTCATGAAAGCTGGAACCCTGCAGTCTCTGCACAACTTGCAGCCCTCTGGACAGGTTAATGGGTTTCTTGTAGTCAGTTCAGCTACTCAGAATCTCCCATCCCAGCCCCCGCAGTTGTTTACTGCTTCTGTAACTTGGGGAGAGGTCCTGTGTAGCTTATTTTCAGGAACATCTTATGGCTTGTGCAAATTTCAATTTCTCATACTTGTTTGTGTTTTTTTTTCTTGAGATGGAGGTATGTTATTAAATTGGTATACAGAGAGTATATTCCATGAAGTCCAATGTATATATATCTGAGTGAAGAACAATACTCATAAAGACTTGCCTGGAAACTTCTCTCCAACTTAGTGCACTAAGGACAAACTGTAGACACCCAATGAGTATTTCTCAAGTTAGGAGAAACAAGATACAGTGATAATTTCCTTAATCTCTAATTCTGAGGAGCAAGTACATTGGCTCATGTTTACATTGCATTTTCGAGTTTTGTGAATACTCCCTTGATGAGTGTCACTCCATATGCAGGGTTAATTAAACTTTAATTTGCTATGAACAAAAATTCTAACCCAGAGAGGTTAGAATGTCTAACTCTGAAAATCAATTGCATTGATGTATTGTACTTGTGAAAAGACTAGCCAGTTCTAAAGTCTGTGTGTCTGGATATTGACTAGCCCCCTTACATGAACATTTTGATCTTTTAATTCAGGTTCCAATTATCTCAGCCACTGGAATAACAACTCATATCCTGTTGACCACTCCCATAATGTGAGATGTTGCTAAAATGTTCCATTTGTACAAATCCTACATGGGACATCTTATTAGTTATTCTGTCTGCTACTACATTTCATTTTGGAGTTTGAGAGGACCATATGTTGCCTGGGAGCAGAATTTACTTTAAGTCCAAAGACGTTTGCTTTTCTGGTGTATGTAAATACACATCTCTCAATATTCTGTTCAGTCTCTTTAATATTTTCCTGCTATACAAACCTGCCACTGATCATTCCCTCCTCGTGAAGATCTGCAGTCAAGAACCACTGAGTAAATGGGATGCATTCTGATAAGTGTGTCCTTAGGTCAGGCAGTCACCACATGAAGATTGCAGAGAAAGTTAAGAGTTAAGCATATAGATGAGTTTGGTAGGGGACCACTATTTTATCTGTAGCTGTAGATGGCTGGAACATTATTATACAACACAAGGACATGCTTAAATTTATAGTATTCCATTGTCTTTAATGTCTTACTTTTATAGGTAAATGTATTTCTATAACTGTTCATGTGAGAGAAAGATAATACTAAGAAATGTTAAAAATAAAATAAATATAAGTTTAGAGATTCAATCTCTGGATCTGTATGGATGATAAGAAATAGAAGCCTCTTATCTCTCAGTATGGGGAAGAACAGAATAACACATCAGACTGCCCGTGTTATTTTCTGTCAGGACCAGTCTGCAAAGCCTTTCCCACCAAGTCTCAGGGAAATCCCATATGCTGTGGCTCCACCCATCATGCCTTGCCATGCCCCAATGGTGCATTGTTAGTCAAATCATTTTGATCTGAGAAGAGGGCTCTCTGTCACTTTCAAAGTTTCAAATTTGTTTTGTTTTCTCTTGGTGTTATGAATATGTGTGCCATCTAATCATATTTATTCCTACATTTTTGAAAAAAATAAGAAAAAGTAAAGTGAAAATAAGTAGTGATGCATTTGGATATGTTACTTGACCTTAGAACTTCTTGAACTCTACACTCAATTTTTATTTTATTGTTTAGCAAACATCTAGAAATATCTACCCTGGGCTCTGGCTGACCCACAAACAGGAATCTCTACTAGACATAATGAAATTTTTATATCGGAAAAGATATGAAGGTCTCACAACATTTACACTTTAAGATTATAATAAGCTATTGAAGGATATAATCACTACTGTAAACAAAAGATGTAGTTGTCAAGACAGAGGATTTTTAAATTAAATAATGTATTTGTTCATTTTACAATCTAATCACCTTCTCCCTCCCTCCTTCTCCCAGTCCTACTCTCCTATCCACTTCCTCCATACCCCACCACACACCCAGTACCAATCCACTCTGGCACATCAAATTGCATCAGGACTAATTGCCTCCTGTTCTACTGAGGCAAGACAATGCAGTTCTGTTAGGAAAACAGGAACCAGAGGGATGCAACAGCACCCAAGTCAGAGATAGACCCCATTTCAATTGTTAGGGGCTCCACTTGTGGACCAAGCAACCCATCAGCTTCATATGTGTAGTGGGTCTAGGACCAGACCATGAGTGTTCTTTGATTGGTGTTTCAGTCTCTATGAGCCCCTTTGTGTCCAAGTTAATTGGGTCTTTTTGTGGTGTCCTTGATCCCTCCAGCTACCTCAAACTTTCCCCCAGTACTACCTGAGTTTTCCTAATGTTTGTGGTGGGTCTCTGCATCTATTTCCATTATCTGCTGGATAAGGTCTTGGATGGCAATTATGTTAGGTTTTTATCCAGATCCCTCTCTCCATCCACTTCCAACGTCTATTTTATTTCCCCTGTTTAGAGGGATTCAAGCATCATCTCTTGAACCCTCCTTTTACTTAGTTTCTTTGGGTCTGAGGATTGTAGCATGGTTATCTTATACTTATTGTCTAATAAGCCCTTATGAGTGAGTAGATATCATGTGTGTCTTTTTGGTTCTTCATTAACTCACTCAGGATGATCTTTTCTGGTTCCATTAATTTGCCTGCATTTTTAATGATATCCTTGTTTCTGATAGCAGAGTAGTATTCCATTGTGTAGATGTAGCACAATTTCTTTATCCATTCCTCAGTTCAAGGACATCTGGGTTGTTTCCAGTTACTGACTATTACAAATAAAGCTGCTATGCACAGAGCTGAGCTGATGCCCTTAGATTCAGTGAAGAATCTTTCAGAAATATGTCTAGGAATGGTATGGCTGGCTGGGTCTTGAAGTAGAACTATTCCCAGTTTTCTGAGATATTGCCAGATTGATTTCTAGAGTTGTTGTACAAGGTTACACTCCAACCAGCAAAGGAAGAGTGTTTCCCTTTCTCCACAACTTTGCCAGCATGTGCCGTCACTTGAGGTTTTGAACACCATTCTGATGAGTGTGAGATGGAATCTGAGAGTCATTTTGATTTGCATTTTCCTCATGACTGAGGATGCTGAGCATTTCTTTAAGTGCTTCTCAACCATTAAAGATTCCTCTGTAGTGAATTATTTGTTTAGTTCTGTTCCCCATTTCTAAATTGGATTATCTGGATTGTTGGTGTTTAATTTCTTGAGGTCTTTATATGTTTTGGTTATTAGTCCACTGTCAGATGTGGGGTTAGTGAAGGTCTTTTCCCAATCTGTGGGCTGCTATTTTGTTCTATTGACAGTGTCTGTTTAGACAGAAAATTGAGTCAAACATTTTCCTTTGAAATGACAGTTCCACTATATTCTATGGTTTCAGTTTATAACATCTTCTTCTTTGAGAAGTTATGTGCTTAAATAATTTCAGAAAAACTTGTAAAAGTTTCTGAGAGTTCCCATGTAGATTTCTCCTCATTCTATAAAACTGCCTTTAACAGAATAACATGATAGTTTATGGTTTCAGTTTATAACATCTTCTTCTTTGAGAAGTTATGTGCTTAAATAATTTCAGAAAAACTTGTAAAAGTTTCTGAGAGTTCCCATGTAGCTTTCTCCTCATTCTATAAAACTGCCTTTAACAGAATAACATGATAGTTAATTACATTTGTCCAATGCTCTTAATTAATCTATAGATTTTATTCTGATTTTACTCATTGTACATTATCATCTAGCCATGATCTTGTTCTCATGCAGGCTCCCTATAGGACTTAAGTTGCATTTGTTTCTCACCTCTTTTACCCCTTTCATGACCATTATTTAGTTTCCGTTTGTGAGCTTGAAATTTCATCATGGTTCAGTACAGATGTCTTCTATTACAAAGAATGCAATGAAATTAGAACTTTGTCGTATTATGTGCTTCACATGGGGAGATATGTTGAGATAGCTAAAACTGGTAGGTTTGAATCTTTTTTTTTCCAAGTCAGGGAAGGGAAGTTTATTTGCCTTATATGTCCATGTATTGATCATCATCAAAATGCCAGGAGAGGAACTAAAAGAGGTCAGGACCTTGGAGGCAGGAACTAATGCAGACACCATGAAAGGGTGTTTCTTTTTTTTTTTTTTTAAGTTTTTACAGTTATTTATTTCTTCAAGTTACATCTCATAGTCCCTTCCCTCTTCCCCCTCCCAGTCCACCCTCCTACCTTCTTCCTCCTTACCCTCCTATCTGCTTTTCTTTTTTTTTCTTTATTTTCCTTTATTTTTTATTTCTTCAAGTTACATCTCAATCGCAGTCCCCTCCCTATTCCCCCTCCAGTCCTACCCTCCCACCCTCAACCCCCCATCCTCTTCCTTTTGTTTTTTCTTTTAAGTTTAAGGTATATCTTATTTCCCCCTACAGTTTCCCCTTTCAGTCCAACAAATGGCTCTTTCTCTTATAATAATGAATACAATACAGTACAACAGAGGTAATTAGGCCACAGTTATGAGGGTTATATGGCTTAACGTACATTCCCAACGACCAGTCCATATGTATTTGGTAGCTGACTTTAACATTCTACTATCTAACCATCTCCATGAGTTTAAAGGTCTATATCTGACTCAACATTCATACTAACTGCAACACAATTTTAAAAGTATCTTCTTAGATGTATAACACTCTCTTGACTCCTAAACAACTCAAAATTTAATTATGAGACTCTATCTATCTGTTCTTCAACCACCTCAGAGACCTGAGAGGGATAAACATATCTGATTTTATAGGAAGTACAGGGTCAGCAGCTTCCCAAACTAAGAAATGACATACCAGTGGCTGCCTGGACAGTTCCCATTTTCTCTCCATACATTACAGCATCGATCTTCAGTCGTTTGGCCCCGCTTCTCTGACAGACATTGATTGTAGAGCAGGGGTTATAAAGGACTTACCTACCCTGTCTTTGCAGAGCTAGGCTGTCAACTTACCTGCTTCCAGGTTTTGTCCTTTTTTGACAGCATTCTGTCTACAGTTGGAGCAAGGGGCTTTTCCTACCAAGAGATAGGCTTGCGACTAATTCAATCATCTCCCACTGGAGATTCTTCGATGCTCATCTTCTACTTGGAGGAGAATAGGGGGTGCTGCCAGGAGTTGATATGTCTTGATATAAAAAAATCTAAAGTTGTGGAAACATCTTTGAATACCATATTCTGCAGATCTCTTGAGGTTTTTGAAGAGGCCCTATCTCTTATATTAGGGTAAGCAGATGTTGCTTGTCTCTTAGCAGGTTTATTTCTGATTAGCTTAGCAAGTAACTATAATAGGCTGTCATAGTACCTAACAGTATGACTGGCTTGAATAACCATTAGTTTGCATTTCTTAATTATCCTAAACAGTTTATGACAGTTAGTAGTAAAAGTCCGAAACATAACATTTCATTTTTTTTCTTTACTTCCTAACCTTTCCACCCCATTTCTCTGGGGTGGGGTGTCCTTATATAACAGTCCCTCATCTCAGTTGAGAGGTCGTATTAGGGCCAAGAGCCTCTTCATTCATTGGGAATCTGCGAAGCAGTACCATCAGTGAAAAGTGTCTCGTTGCCTGGGAGAGAGAACTACTAAACAAACAAATCAATAAGCATACAATACATAAAAAAGACTAAAAAATAGAAAAAATATAACTAATATATAAAAAATTAATAAAAAATAAAAATTAAAAATAAGAAGTCTATGTCCAAGTTCCCTTTGGTGTGTTAGTTGTAGTATTGATAACTTCTACTATATAGCTAAAATCCTACTATAAGTGAATAGATGCCATATGTGTCCTTCTGAGTCTGGGTTAGTCCACTCAGGATGAATTTTCTAGTTCCATCCATTTGGCTGCAAATTGCATAATTTCATTGTTCCTGGTAGCTGAATAATATTCCATTGTGTAGATGTACCACAGTTTTTTAACCCATTCTTCGGTTGAGGGACATCTGGGTTGTTTCCAGTTTCTAGCTATTACAAATAAGGCTGCTATAAACATAGACGAGGAAACTTCCTTATGATTCCATGAAGAGGCATTTGGGTGTATACGCAGATGTGGTATGGCTGGGTCCTGAGGCAGAGCTATTCCAAGTTTTCTAAGATATTGCCAGACTGACCTCCATAGTGGTTGCACAAGCCTGCATTCCCACCAGCAATGGATTAGAGTAACCCTTTCTCCACACCCTCGCCAGCATGTGCTGTCATTTGAGTTTTTGATGCTAGCCATTCTGACAGGTGTGAGATGGAATCTCAGAGTCTTCTTGAGTTGCATTTCTCTGATGATTAAGGATGTTGAGCATTTCTTCAAGTGTCTCTCAGCCATTAGGGATTCCTCCTTTGTGAATTCTCTATTTAGCTCTGTCCCCCATTTTTTGATTTGATTATTTGGTTTCTTGGCATTTAATTTCTTGAGTTCTTTGTAGATTTTGGATATTAGTCCTCTGTCAGATGTGGGGATGGTGAAGATTTTCTCCCAGTCTGTAGGCTGCCATTTTGTCGAATGACAGTGTCCTTTGCCTTAGAGAAACTTTTCAGTTTCATGAGGTCCCATTTATTGATTGTTGATCTCAAGTCCTGAGCTGTTGGTGTTCTGTTCAGGAAGTTGTCGCCTGTGCCAATGAGTTCTAGGGTTTCTCCCACTTTATCTTCTAGTAGATTTAGTGTGACCGGCCTTATGTTAAGGTCTTTGATCCACTTGGACTTAAGTTTTGTACAAGGTGATAAATATGGGTCTAATTTTGTTCTTTTACAAATGGACATCCAGTTGGACCAGCACCATTTGTTGAAGATGCTGTCCTTCTTCCATTGTGCCGTTTTGGCTTCTTTGTCAAAAATTAGGTAGCCATAAGTGTGTGGTTCTATTTCTGGATCTTCAATTCGATTCCATTGATCTACTGGTCTGTTTCTATACCAATACCATGCTGTTTTTACAACTATTGCTCTGTAGTACAGCTTGAAATCTGGGATGGTAATACCTCCAGATGTTTTTTTATTGTACAGGATTGATTTAGCTATTCTGGGCTTTTTGTTGTTCCATATGAAATTGAGACTAGCTCTTTCCAAGTCTATAAAAAATTGTGTTGATATTTTGATAGGAATTGCATTGAATCTATATATTGCTTTTGGTAGGATGGCCATTTTTATTATGTAGATCCTACCTATCCATGAGCATGGGAAATCTTTCGATCCTCTAAAGGCCTCTTCCATTTCTTTCTTGAAGGGCTTGAAGTTCTTGTTGTACAGGTCCTTTACTTGCTTGGTTAGAGTTACCCCCAGGTATTTTATGTTGTTTGTGGCTATTGTGAAGGGGGTTGTTTCCCTTATTTGTTTGTCAGCCCATTTGTTTGTTGTATAAAGAAGAGCTTCTCATTTTTTTGAAATAATTTTGTATCCAGCCACTTTGCTGAAGGTGTTTATCAGCTGTAAGAGTTCTCTGGTGGAATTTTGGGGGTCACTTATGTATACTATCATATCATCTGCAAATAGGGATAATTTGACTTCTTCATTTCCAATGTTTATCCCTTTGATCTCCTTTAGTTGTCTTATTGCTCTAGCAAGAACTTCAAGTACTATATTGAAGAGATATGGTGAAAGTGGACATCCTTGTCTTGTCCCTGAGTTTAGAGGAAATGCTTCAAGTTTCTCTCCATTTATTTTGATGTTGGCCACTGGCCTGCTGTATATTGCCTTTATTATTTCTAGGTACAGCCCTTGTATGCCCGTTCTCTCCAGAACTTTTAGCATGAAGGGGTGTTGGATTTTGTCAAATGCTTTTTCTGCATCTAGTGAGATTATCATGTGGTTTTTTTTCTTTCATCTTGTTTATATGGTGAATGACATTGATAGACTTTCGTATGTTGAACCATCCCTGCATCCCTGGGATGAAGCCTACTTGATCATGGTGTATGATACATTTGATGTGTTCTTGAATTTGGTTTGCTAGTATTTTATTAAGTATTTTTGCATCTATGTTCATGAGGGAGATTGGTCTGAAGTTCTGTTTCTTTGTTGGGTCTTTGTGTGGTTTGGAATCAGGGTTATTGTGGCCTCGTAGAATGAATTTGGCAATGTTCTTTCTGATTCTATTTTGTGAAAGAGTTTGAAAAGTATTGGTGTTAGCTCCTCTTTGAAGGTCCAGTAGAATTCCGTGCTAAAGTCATCTGGCTCTGGGCTTTTTTTGGTTGGGATATTTTTAATGACTGTTTCTATTTCCTTAGGGGTTATAGGGCTGTTTAATCTGTTTATGTTATCTTGGTTTAGCTTCTGTAGGTGGAATCTATCAAGAAAATTGTCCATTTCACTTAGTTTTCAAATTTGGTGGAGTATAGATTTTTAAAGTAGGATCCAAATATTCTCTGGATTTCCTCAATGTCTGTTGTTAATTTCACCATTTCATTTCTGATTTTGTTGATTTGTGTTTTCTCCCTCTGTCTTTTAGTTAATTTGGCTAAGGGTCTGTCTATTTTGTTGATTTTCTCGAAGAACCAACTCTTGGTTTCATTGATTCTTTGTATAGTTCTTTTTGTTTCTAAGTTGTTGATTTCAGCCCTAAGTTTGATGATCTCCTGCCTTCTGCTCCTCTTGGGAGTGTTTGCTTCTGTTTTTTCCAATTCGCCCAGTTTAGCTGTTAATTCGCTAATATGAGCTGTCACAATTTTCTTTTTGAAGGCACTTAGTGCTATGAACTTTCCTCGTAGCACAGATTTCATTGTGTACATAAGTTTGGGTATGTTGTGTCTTCATTTTCATTGGATTTTAAGAAGTCTTTGATTTTCTTCCTTATTTCTTCCCTGACCCAGTGGTCCTCTAGAAAAGAGTTGTTCAATTTCCATGTGAATGTAGACTTTCTGTTGATTCTTTTGCTATTGAAGTACAGCTTTATTCCATGGATGTCTGACAAGATACAAGGCGTTATTTCAATTTTCTTGTATCTGTTGAGGCTATCTTTGTGTCCAACAATATGTCGATTTTGGAGAAGGTTCTGTGAGGTGCTGAGAAGAAGGTGTATTCTTTTGTGTTTGGGTGAAACGTTCTGTAGATATCTGTTAGTTCCATTTGGTTCATGATCTCTGTTAGACTCATTATTTCTCTGTTTGGCTTCTGTCTTGATGATCTGTCCATAGTTGTGAGTGGGGTGTTGAAATCTCCCACTATTAAAGTGTTTCGATCGATGTGCGATTTAAGTTTTAGAAGCGTTTCTTTTATAAATGTAGGTGCCTTTGTATTTGGGGCATAGATGTTCAATATTGAGATGACCTCTTGGTGTATATTTCCTTTAATGAGTATGTAATGCTCTTCTCTGTCTTTTTTTATTAACTTCAATTGGAAGTCTATTTTGTTTGATATTAGGCTGGCTACTCCAGCTTGTTTCCTGGGTGCATTTGCTTGGAAGACCTTTTCCCATCCCTTTACTCTGAGATAGTGTTTATCTTCAATAGTGAGATGAGTTTCTTGTATACAGCAAAAAGATGGATCTTGTTTACGGATCCAGTCTGTAATTCTGTGTCTTTTTATTGGTGAGTTGAGTCCATTGATGTTGATGAATATTAGTGACCAGGGGTTGTTATTTTCATTTATTTTGGTATAGCTGGCTGTCTTGTGTTTCTCTTTTGTTTAGTTGCTGTGGAGGTTTCTATTTCCTCTGTTTTCTTGGGTATAGTCATCTTTTCTGTGTTGGAATTTTCCTTCTAGGATCTTCTGTAGGGCTGGGTTTGTGAGGAGATATTGTTTGATTTTGATTTTGTCATGAAATATCTTGTTTTTTCCTTCTATGTTGATAGAGTGTTTTGCTGGGTATAGTAGTCTGGCTGGGCACCTATGTTCTCTCAGGGCTTGTAGGACATCTGTCCAGGCCCTTCTAGCTTTTAAAGTTTCTGAGGAGAAGTCAGGTGTGATTCTGATGGGTCTGCCATTGTATGTGACTTGGCCTTTTTCTCTTACAGCTTTTAATATCCTTTCTTTGTTCTCTACATTTGGAGTTCTATTATTATGTGGCAAGAGGAGTTTCTTTTCTGATCTAATCTGTTCGGTGTTCTGTAAGCTTCTTGGATTTTTACTGTCATCTCTTTCTTTAGGTTTGGGAAGTTTTCTTCTATGATTTTGTTGAAGATGTTCCTGGACCATGGAGTCAGGAGTCTTCTCTTTCCTCTATACCTATAATTTTTAGGTTCCGTCTTTTCATTGAGTCCTTGATTTCTTGGATGTTGTGGGTGAGAGATTTTTTAGCTTTCTCATTTTCTTTGGATGTTGTACTGATTTCTTCCATCGAATCATCCATGCCTGAGATCCTGTCTTCCATCTCTTGCATCCTATTTTTCATAGTCACATCCGTAGTTCCTGTTCTCTTGATTCTCCGTTTCCTCTTTTAACTCTGACTGTGTTTTCTTTATTGTTTCCATTTCTATTTTCATGTCTTGAATGGTATTGTTCGTTTTGTACATTTCCTTCTCCAGTTTGCTTGTTTTTGCCTGGAGATCTTTCATTGCTTTATTTTTTTCCTGTTCAAGCTGGGTCACCTTGGCTTGGAACTCTTTAATGATGTTATTCATTGTTTTGACTTGTAGAATTGTGGCTTCTTTGAATTCTTTCATAGTTTTAAGTTCTTCTTGAAGGGACTTTATCACTTTCCATAATGTAGAATTGTCATCGTTTTCATGTGTTTCAGTTGTGGTGAGGTGGTTCGGGCTGGACGGAATAGCATTGCTTTCTTTTGTTGGAAACATTTCACTCTGTTTTTTTTTTTTTTTTTTTTTTTTTTTTTGTCTCTGGCCTTTGGTGATGTGGCATTTTTTTTTTTTTTTTTTTTTGCTGTCTTCTGGACTTGGGTCCAAAGGGAGCACTGTGGTGTAGGAGTTGCCTTACTCCACCCCTATAAGGTGAGTCATTCAGTCCCACCTCCCAGGTGGGGGCCTAATTAATTCAGGTGGCAGAGCTGTGCACAAGTAAGCTCTGATTCCCTGCCAGAAGGGCCCTTATTAGTACAAAAGTTCGATATAGGACAGTTTCAAATATCTCACAGTTTGCCCGGGGTTGGTTCCTGTAGGGGGTAAATCTGCAGTTCAGCTCCAATAGCCTTGCCGCTCCCGAGGCTTGGAAGCTGGCCAGTGACGTCACAGACTGGGATCTGAAGGGCTTTGCAGTGGAGCTACTTCACTTCCAAGGGTCTCAACCTTTTCCACATAATTGGATCATCTGTGTGAGACCTGGGAGTGACCAGCAGGGTAGGGATTATCTCTGCATGGTTTCTGAATCTGCTGGCTGGGTATTAGGTTGGAACTTACCGAGGATTTCTCCTTTTGGTGGGATGGGTTATCCCGATTCCTGCGTCCAGAGGCTTCTTAGAGTGTCTGAAAGTTGGAAAGGGCGTCCTGCCCAGGCATCTTCCGTGGTCCCTGTGTAGCTGGGTGAGATTTAGAAGGGGTGGTGCCCTTTGTACAGTGTTCTGCAACACTTTCCGCCTTGTGACTGTTGACCCCGAAATCAAAATACGTCTGCGCCTGCCGCCACCATCTTGAATCGAGGAAGGGGTGTTTCTTACTGGCTTGCTTTATGACTTTCTCAGCCTGCTTCATTATGGAACCCAGAACTCAGGGATGGCCTAGGTTTGAATCTTAATCCCCCAAAGCAACAAAGCAGAAGAGAATACCCAGTAGGAGCCAATTAGGTCATAACAGCCCTGCCCTCAGGGATGGGCTGATGTTATTATCTCAGGCATAAGATAGTTATGAGAATATATATTCTCTGAAAGTAAGTTTACCTGACCCCTTGCTGCTTCTCTTAGATGCTCCTTTATCCATGAGCCTTATATGATGAAATGATTGAAGAAAACTCTTACCAGACACCTAACCTTGACCTGTGACTTCTCAGTCTATAGTTCTAGGAGAGATGAATCTCCGCTGTTTGTAATTACACAGAATCAAGCATGCTGTTTCTGCAGAACAAGACAGATAATGACATGCATGGTGACAGTGTGTTTCCTTGGATGTCAAAATCAATACCAGGTGAAGGTGGCTCCTGATAGATTTTCTTTCTTCACTGCAACATTACTTTTTTTGTAAATACAAATATTTTCCTATTTTTATCTACTAATCATTGCATTTTTATCTGCTAAATTTCACATTCATCCTTGTTAAGTGGATACAGATAAAAAACTCATGATATCTGGAACATTAAATTTTAATCCCATTCTCCTAACCCCTATGAATATAGCATGTATAGATATTTCAAAGCAGCCAAATGACAGCATTGGGATATTGCACAGAAATATTACCTGAAATCCTAACATCAATTCTACTAGAAAACAATTTCCCTTTATTGGTTTAATTCTTTCTTAGGAAAGCTCTAGGTAGCATGTTCAAATATTGAGGGAATGCATAATTTAATAATTTTCTACAGTTTATCAGGAACTAAGGGAGGACAATTTTTATTTAGGAAACTAATTTTAAGGAACAATTGATATGCTAGACACTCATAAGCATAATTTATTGTTAACCATTGTTGGTTCAGTGCTTATAGGGATTTGGGTACCATTCAGTCACTTGATCCTTCCAGTCACCTTTTTGAAGATATCTTGACATTAAGGCTAAATATTTATGAGGTCATAAGCTACCCTACTGGGGAGTTTTATGTCAATTTGACACAAGCTAGAAATATCTGAAAGGAGGTAACCTCAACTGAGAAAATGCCTTCATAAGATCTAGCTGTAGGCCATTTTCTTAATTAATGATTGATCGAGAGAAACCAGCCCATTGTGGGTGGTGCCATTCTTGGGCTGCTGGTCCTCTATTCTACGAGAAAGTAGGATATATAAGTCATGATGAGAAATCCAGTAAATAGAAACCCTCCATGGCCTCTGAATCAGCTCCTACCTTCAGGTTCCACCCTGTTTGAGTTCCTACCCTGACTTTCTTCAGTGATGGACTGCGATATGAAAATGTGAGCCAAATAAACTTTCCTCACTGATTTGCTCCTAGTTTTGTTGTTTCATCACAGCAATAGAAAGCCCAATTAAGAGAGACACTAACTCAACGGAGATGATATGTTATTCCAGGTATCCCTGATTACAAAATCCTGCTAGAATGCTCAAAAACTAGAAAAAAAGAGACAAAATTCAAAAATCAAATCTCACTGAATGAAGACTCTGAAAGACAGTCCTCATGGTAAGTCAGGAAGCAATGCTGCCATCACTACCAAGGAATGTACTTATGTGGCTTGTTCAGTGTCAATGATGTTGATCCCTTGCTGTGTCCATCTTGAAGAATACCAAGTCAAATCAATCATCTTTATCCAATTATCATATTTATTTACTAGAAGCACAACACGTAACTAAAAAAATAGGCAATTATTGCTAGAAATGTCTATGTAGATAAAACAATATGCTGCTAAATTTGATTACAGTACAAGGCTCATATTTAGACATGTATCTTTCACCTGAAGCAGTATGATCAAGATTTTATTTGATAACAGGTTAAAATAAATTCCGCCATACCAGTAATCATACTAATGATATTCTTCCATGCTGACAGGTTCAATAGATGAATATGTGCCCCTTAAATATAAGCTACCTGAATGATTACAGGTAGACTTTGAAAGTCTGCGTGGAAAACTTGATGAATAATCAGTTCATTCTTGAAAATATATTTTTATATCCTTCGTTATTATAGACTCATGACATAAGCAATTATTAAAGCTTTAGTTAATACTAATTTTCACCGTTTAAGCTGCTTTCAGCAGTTTTGTGCCCAATAAACACAAAATAAAGAGACTCTGAGGACTTGTCAAGTGTAGATTTATCACCAAAATGATGAACTGTTGTTGTTGTTTTGTTTTTAAGCAGCTTGTGTTAATCATGTTTCTGTAAAATGTGGTTCTGAGAATTATACATGGGACTCACAGCTTGATTCCCAGCTTATTGTATTCAAAAATTAATAAAAAATGGTACAGGGTTTAAAAGAAAAGTGTCATTGAAAGAAGGTTGTAAAATATATACCTTGTGAGTCCTTCAACAAGCTAATGAACGGGCTCTTGAAAATCTTCAAGACTTTGCATACACAGCATTGACTACTAAACTTGCGGTTATAATACTATTGAGGAACAGACAATTTAGATGAGAAGAGTTGTTTTACTTATAATATTTGTGTTACTAAGAGAACCACAGCAGAGGTCATAATAAATAGTCTAAAACATAAAAAGACTCAAGAAAGTATATGTGGAATGTCAGACATCAATCTAGATGTGTGACTCTGAACATGTCTGACTTGACTGACAACAGAAATTTCAAGAGATGGACTGGAGAGATGGCTCATTGGTTAGGAGCACAGAGTTTTATTAGCAGCACCTGCATTATGGCCAGCACCTGAACTAAGAGGTTCACAACTGTCTGTAACTTCAGTTTCAGGGGAATCTGACTTCTCTGGTTATGGGCAGCACTAGTACTCATGTGCATATACCCATACACAGGCCCACACATGCACAAATAATTAAAAATAATAAAATTTAAAATAACCCTTAAAAAGAAAGGTTTGAGAGAACATGATATGTGAGTTTAAAAGCCATAGTCATAAGTAGCTCTAACTGCCCTCAATTCACATCAAATTACCTGGCCTCCATAATTCTACCACCTCTTCAAAGCATGCTTCCTGAATTTTCTCCTGCCATGAGAAGAATGATTCATTTCTTTGCCTAGAACATTCTAATTTCCCCACCTTTCCACAAAAACTAAGAGACTTACCACATTTAGTTATTTTTAACTATGCTTCTTATACTCCTTAAATTTTTAGTTCTAAGTTTTAAGACTTTTAGTCAATGCTGGGGTCCAAACTGAGGACCTTCTCTATGCTCTATTTTGATGCTCTGCTCAGACTACATATTCATTAATTGAGCTTTCAGGTAGCCACTTTCCACAATCATTTTTCCCTTTAACATTAAAGTTTCCTGGGATAGCGTAGTGTCTAAGGTAGATTTATGTTTGTTGTTGCTACTGTTCACAAATGTTGATAATTCTCAGGGTTCCTTTAGCCTTTGGATTACAGAAGAGTGTTCCCAGACAGTTTTGGGTCACTTTTAATTAATGTTTATTGCATAGTTAAAGGATGCATAACTAATTAGTGATAGCAAATGTTCTTACAAGTAACAGAAATGACCTTTCCTCCTGCATTCATCAACTTAGTTGGTGTCCCTTCGGCTAATCATTCTTCCAGCTAGAAAACTGTACTGTTACCATATTCTTTATATCCAGTTTTTAGGTCCAATAGTGACAGACTCCTTATGTATTACTGTTTATTCTGTAGCACCTTTCATGAATTCCATGCATTGAGATCCCTTTACATTAGGATATATTCATTGTACGATGGCTGTTATTAATTAATTAATCTATTTATTTATTTATTTATTTCATACGTATGACTGCGTTGTCTCCTACGTGCACCTCATGCATGTTTGATGCCCATTGGGCCCAGAAAGTAATAGAATTACAGATGGTTGTAAGCTACCATAGGTGTGCTGGGAATCAAACCCTCATCCTCTAGAAGGACAAGTGTGCTTAACTTCTGAGACATCTCTGAAGTCTGAAAGACTGGATATCATTATCCATAAATATCTATAAAGTGTTTAAGACTGTATTTATTACCCTTATTACTCAGTTATCTCCCCTTCCCTATGGCTCCTGTTGTTTTTCTCTTATTACCCCTTATACATTTATATTTTCTTTAAGACTCCACATATGAAGGAAAGAATATGATATCTGCATTTCTGAGTCTGGCTTTGTACTTAAATGATGATCTGTAGTTCCATCCATTTTTCTGCATAAAATGTGATTATTCTTAATAGCTCAGTAGCCCTTTGTTGTGTAGGGGTGTAACGTTTTCTTTGTCTATTTATTCACTGACAGCTACCTAGTCTTATTCTGTAATTTGGCTCATTAGAATAATGCTAAATTAAACACGGGCATTAGGGGGACTCTGGTCTATTATCTTTAGATTGTGTCAGATACACACACACACACACACACACACACGCACACAAGATCACTAGTGGTATACCTAGAACATATGTATCATTTGCTACAGCATACTCATGAATACTTTTTATTATTGTGTTTGTTTCTCAATAATGATAGCCATTTGGACTGGAATGAGATGGACTATCAGAGGATTTTAGTTGCATTTCTCTAAAATATTGGATGTCTTTTTATGCATTTAATTCCTATTAGAATTCCTTATATGAAAAGTATCTTTTCAGTTCATTATCCCATTTATTAATTTGATTATTTGCCCTTTTGATTTTTAATGTTTTGAGATTTTTGTATATTCTGGATAATAGTTATCAGTAGGACAAGTGATTCTTGAGGATTTTTCTACTATTCTGTAGCCCACCTTTTCTTCACTGTGGTCATTATTTCCTTTGCTGTTTAGAGATTTTTTAGTAAGGTGTAGCCCTGTTAGCCAATTCTTGCTTTATCTTTGGGTGAATGAATGTTCCATTCATAAAGTTATTTCCTTTTTGAAAGCTTCTTCACAGATTTTCCTCTAGTAGTTTCACAGTTTTGGGTCTGACCTTTAGGTGTTTGTGAAGAACTTATATTTCCTGTTTAAAAGAAAATTCAATTTTGGTTCCCTGAACCTTGGCTCAACACCCACTTCTTTGTGATACTCTGCCTCAACATGGTTCTATTATGTATCTTTCTATGGTACTCTCCCCACCAGTAAGGGGATTCTATGAAGTTTACTCACAGTCATACTCAGGGTCCTAGATTTATTGCCTGTTATAGACAAAGGGATAAGTGAAAGAAGAAAACACAAACAAGTAAAACTTCCCTTCATCCCTGTCTGGCACCTCTTTTCCATATCATACTGGGGAAAATAATAATCTAATTAGTTATGGAAAATTATGTTGACTATATAACCATTTGACTTGAAGGCACTTAATGAAATTCTAGTGCTTAACTCTTTATATCGGTCGGTATCTTACCACATCACACATTTAGGTGGGAAACTAATGATTTTCCTAATTTTGCCTTTATATGTCTACTATCAACTTTGTTTTTAATGTCTAAGTTTTTGAGATTATTGACTTTGTAATCAATCAAACTTTTGGTTAGAGTCTTAGGTTCCTGCTTGAGCCATATTTAACCACTCTGACTGTGAGTAGTTTCTGCTCTGAAATGGTTGTAGAATTAGACAATGTAAAGGCATTCAGTTTGTACATGTAGGTAGAGACAGATAGGCGAGTTATTCTGGGAAGACAAATGAATGAAGAAACATTGGAAGAACTCTGAAATATCCCCCTTAGCAGCCCCTGTTGATTCTTGGCCAGCCACTGATGGGCAGCTGTTTCTGACCTATGAGTAACTTCCCAACTCAAGTGGCACCTCTACTTTGTGCCTTGGGCATGGTCCAAGTTGGAAGGGGTATTGCACCTAAGTTGATAGAAAGAATGAGTTGCTGGATGCATGTCCTGTTTCCTGTCCTCCAGTGATACTCCGCAATGTTTCAAGTGTCTCAGAGCTTACTGACAGAAACTGCTCACATAGCTTATACTATGTGAGTTGGATTCTCTGTTCATTTGTCTTTAAGGACTATAGTGGTAGTCTATCCAGTGCAGTTCCTATTCATTATTGGTTTTGTCTTTCGCTTCTCTTGGGAGGGGTTTGGGTAAATATGGCAGCGTATGTCAGTGTGCATGTGGGTATGTGTGAATGTATTCAACTGTGTGAGTGCATGTGAATGCCAGGTGTTGACATCAGTCTGTTGTCTTCAATTGCTTCTCTACCTTACCTTCTGAGACAGGGTTTCTCATAGAACCTGGAACTCTATGTTTAGGACTGGACTGTCTGACAGCAAGCCCCCTACAGTATACTTTTTCCATCTCTTAGCTGTGGGGTTCTACACATTATGTTCACAATGCCCATCTTGTTATGAGGTACTCTATATGCAAACTCAGTTCTCAATGCTTGAAAGCAAGTAATTTGCCCACTGATCCATCTCATGTCCCCTGTCTTACAGTATAGTTTTGCACAGTATTCCTGTATCATACAGTATGGGTCTCCTAAGATCATCCTCCAAACAAAGATTCTGTCGAGGCTGTGGACATGGCTTAGTGCATAAAGTTCGTGATGCAGAGTCATGACGATCTGCAATAAAATACCATATCCACACCAAACCACTGTAACAACTTTATTCTGCTGCAAGATGTCAGGTAGGCAGGGTCTAGAAAATCTCTGAAAGCTCTTTTACCAGTTAGCCTGTCACGGATGGAAACCAGTAACAAAAGAAAAGAGGTTACACACACCTCTGACCTTCTTGTGCACGCTTTCCTTCACACAGGAACATGCACAACAATCATACATTCATGCCTCATATCCCACCATACATATCACACATACATATGGACATGTATACATACTCTCTTGCACATAACATTTTTTATTTTTTTTAAGAATATTCTTCAGTCTTTAGATCTGAATTGGCTTAAGGAGGCACAACTCAAACTAGAGCAATAGTTGAAAAGCTGTAGAAACCATGACTAATGAAAGTTCTATGACTTTTCTTGTATCCTGTAGGACAGGAGCTAAAACTTAAGAGTATTGGTTTTAAAGAGCCAGAGGTGCAATTTGTGGCTGGCCTGAGAAAGACTATAAGTGACCGAGTTGTTCTGACACAGGTTCAAGTTAGGGCTGGGCTTTAAAAGTGATTCTTATGCTTTCTGATTATTCTCAGGGACAGACAAAACACTGTACACTAAAGGATTTTGTAACAGGGTAGCAAAGTGGTGCTAGACAGTAGCATTCAAGTGGAACAGGACACATGGCATAGGTCAGGAAATTAGTGTGAGGAGGGAGTGAAGGGTTATCTGAAGTGAGTGAGGAGGAATTTACACCATTAGCAGCCTTTGATATGCTAAATGCTATGTACATTGCTTTTATACAGGGGAGAGAATGGCATGGTGATAGGTAGAGAAACTGGTGATTTTGGTAGGGAAGCAATACATCCACAGATGGATTCTTAACTTTTCTTAGAACACCTACTTCATTCTCTTTAGCTTATATGATTAGTCATGTATCTTAGTCTAAATAAAAACATATTTAAATATAGACAGTGTCTGAGAAAGCATACACCATGTGATTTTCTTTTCTTTTTTAAATACACATTTATTACTTCAGATTACATCTCCATCACAGTGTCTTCTTTCCACCCCTCCCAGTCCCACCCTCCCACCCTCTAAACCCTATCCCTTCCATCCCACTCCTCTGGAGTGGAGTGTCCCTACATATCACTCTCCCACCCAAGTTCACCAGCCATAATAGGGCCAAGAGCCTCCGCATGCACTGGGGGCCTACAAGGCAGCACCATTAGGGCAAAGTATCTCACTGACAGGAAAAAAAGTCTATGTTCATATTCCCTTTGGTGCATTCTTTGTAGTATAGTTAGTTATCCTGTACTATATAGCTGAAATCCGACAATAAATGAATAGATGCCATGTGCGTCCTTCTGGGTCTGGGTTAGCTCACTCAGGATGAGATCCATTTGGCTGCAATTTGCATTATTTCATTGTTTCTGATAACTGAGTAGTATTCCATTGTGTCGATGTACCACAGTTTTTTAATACATTCTTCCATTGAGGAACATCTGGGTTGTTTCCAGGCTGCTATGAACATAGATGAGGAAACTTTCTTGTGATTTAATGAGGAATCATTTGGATGTATATCCAGAAGTGGTATGACTGGGTCCCAAGGCAGAGCTATTCCAAGTTTTCTAAGATATTGCCAGACTGACCTCCATAGTGGTTGCACAATCCTGCACTCCCACCAGCAATGGAGGAGTGTTCCCCTTTCTCCACAACCTCGCCAGCATGTGCTGTCCTTTGAGCTTTTGATCTTAGCCATTCTGACAGGTATGAAATGGAATCTCAGAGTCATCTTGAGTTGCATTTCTCTGATGATTAAGGATGTTGAGCATTTCTTCAAGTGTCTCTCAGCCATTAGGGATTCCTCCTGTGTGAATTCTCTATTTTGCTCCGTCCCCCATTTTTTGATTGGATTATTTGGTTTCTTGGCATTCAGTTTCTTGAATTCTTTGTAAATTTTGGATATTAGCCCTCTATCAGATGTGGGGTTGGTGAAGATTTTTTTTCCCAATCTGTAGGCTGCCGATTCATCCATGTTAAAAACTGGATTTGTTAGTGATGAATATTTAAAGCAAAATATTAGTGAAGATGCAACTTTACTAATGAGCATGGGAAGACATTAGAAAGGTGGACTTCTGTCTATTGTGATAATGACCTTCATTGAATTATTTGTGTCATCTTTCTGACAAATAAATTTGATATTGATGCTTTCATTTTAGTGTTATCAGTGACCACTCATTCCAAGTGGCACAGTAAAATCATTTTTATTTTTCTGGTAACATAAAATAAATATGATGAAAAACCTTTTAGGAAGATGTGGCTTTTATGAAAACAAAAAAGAAAACTAATTGAAAGTGAATGTAGACTCTGAATGATTAACTCCATGCCAAAAAAGTCATTAGAACTCTCTGAAGGATATGAAAAGGCAATAATTTGCAAAATTGGAGAAAGCTAACTTCCAATAGATATCCTCTTCTACATTTTATCTTGTAGATTCGGGGGAATAAAATGTATAAATGGTGGGATTTTAACAAAATAGCATTTACTATAGGAAGATTGAACATGCTGTTGGACTTAAACACAGCTAATTATCTTTCATTTTTCATTTGAATATACATATATGCATATATGTATGTGTACATAAAAAGATTATAGATAGATAGGTAAATAGATAGATGATAATTGATAGAGAAAGAGAGAGAATGATTGATTCAGGTTATTGTCTCTTATATATAGAATATTTCTTGTTTCTTGGCTTATATTGCTTTAAGCATACAAAACAATATTTTATTCTGTTGTATTTTATTAATGTATAGTAAATAATGAATAATATTATGAATAAACATAATGTATTTGTATATATTATGGTTAAACCAAATATACACATGCTATATCTTATATATTAAGATTCACTGTTTTAGGCTCATTTTAGGAAGGAAAAATGTAAGACTTTTGAACTTTCTACCAAAATCTCTTCAAATTCTCCTATACTAAATCAAAGTAGCTCTTCATAACTACTGTTCACTCTTCAGTTGCATGCTTTTAAAATGGAAGCAACATGCTATGCCTGGATAACTCACTGCAAGAAGCAAACATGAGGATATCTTCAGCTACCCATCTGTAGCTCCATGACATCGTCTTCTATCAATCACATTTTTTAATGTTTATTTATTACTTCAATTTATATTTCCATCACAGTCCCCTCCCTCTAACCCTCCTGGGCCCACCCTCTCACCCTTCTCCAACCTATCCTATTCCTCCAGTGTTGGGTGCCCCACATATCAGCCCCCTTCAGTTCAGCAGCCATATGAGGGCTGTGAGCTTCTTCTTGCACTGGGGACCTACATGGCAGCTCCACCAGGGCAAAGTATCCCACTAACAGGTAACAAAGTCCATGTTCCTGTTCTTTTCAGTCTGTTGGTTGTAGGATAGTTATCCTGTACTATACGACTAAAATCAAGTTATAAGTGAATACATGCCTTGTGCATCTTTCTGAGTCTGGATTAGCTCACTCAGGAAGAGCTTTTCTAATTTCATTCATGTGGCAGCAAACTGCATGATTTCTTTGTTTCTGATGGCTGAGTAGTATTCCATTGTGTAAATGTACCACAGCTTTTTTATCCATTCATTGGTTGAAGGACATCTGAGTTGTTTCCTATTTCTAGCTATTAACATAAAACCAGACACACTAAATCTTATTGAAGAAAAACTGGGGAAAAGCCTCAAACTCATTGGCATAGGTGACAATTTCCTGAACAAACACCTGTAGCTCAGGTGCTAATACCAATGATCAATAACTGGGACCTCATGAAACTAAAAAGCTTCTGTAAGGCAAAGGACAATATCGCTAGAACAAAACGGCAACCTATAGATTGGAAAAAGATCTTTACCAACCCCACACCTGACAGAGGGCTAATATTCATAATTTATAAAGAACCCAAGATATTAAACACTAAGAAACCAAATAATCCAATCAAAAAATGGGGTACAGAACTAAAGTGAGAATTCACAAAAGAGGAATCTCTAATGGCTGAGAGACACTTGAAGAAATGCTTAACATCCTTAATCATCAGAGAAATACAAGTCAAGATTACTCTGAGATTCTGTCTCACACCTGTCAGAATGGGTAAGATCAAAAACTCAAGTGACAGCATATGCTGGCAATGTTGTGGGAAAGGGGAACCCTCTTCCATTGCTGGTGGGAGTGGAGACTTGTACAACCACTATGGAAATCACTCTGGCAAGAGCTAAACCAAGAATTTAAAAAGGAGGAATCTTAATGGCAGAGAGACATTTGAAGAAATGCTCAACATTCTTAACCATCAGAGAAATGCAACTCAAGGCGACTCTGAGATGTCATCTCACACCTGTTAGTGTTGGGGTAGTGTTAAGCATTCTAAATGTTAATTAATTGGTCTTGTTTGCTGTCTGTAACTTATATTGACTCTGATTGGTTAAATAAAATGCCAAGGCCTGAGATTGTGCAAAGACAGAGAAAGGTGGGACTTCCTGAGATTAGAACAGGAAGCCTGAGCTTTAGACATAGGATTAATTCATTCCAGCCAGGACAGCAGGAAGAAGGAGGCACACACCATGGGTTAGAAAAAAGCACATCATTCCAGATAGCCTGGTACATCAGCTAGTGTGGAGAATGGCGGTCCAAGGGGACATATGTATATGTGGGGTCATATTTGGGTAGTAGAATTAAGAGCTAGCTTAGATGGACTAGGATTGCACAACTCGGGCCAAGGGTTGTTAAAATCCATGCGGTCTCTGTGTACTCATTTTTAATGTCTGCTTAAAGATTAATGACTGACAAACCAATTAACAGTAATATAAATACTGGATAAATAGTTTAATTAGTTATATTTTTTTACATATGGTACCCAACGTGGGGTGCCATATGTAAAAATTATAGTTAAATTACTTTAGGTGCCATTTATAGAAAGAATTAATTAAATTATTTAACCAGTATTTATTATCAGTAGTTGATTTGGCAGCTGTTAATCTTTAAACAGCCATTATAAATGAGCACACAGATACCACCATGTGGATTTTAACAAACCTTGGCCTGAATTGAGATATCTTGGCCCAACTAAGCTAGATCTTAAGTCTATTACCAAAATATGACCCCATATATACATACGTCTCCTTGGACTGCCATTTTCCACGATATGCCAATGTTCCAGGACATGTGGAATGAGGTTCTTTTTTCTAACCCATGGTGTGTGTCTTCTTCCTGCTGCTCCTAGCTGGAATCCCTTATTTCTCTGTCTAAAGTGCAGGCTTCCTGTTCTAATCCCAGGAAGTCCCACCTTTCTCTGTTTTTGCCCAATCTCAGGCCTTGGCATTTTATTTAACCAATCAGAGTCAATGTAAGTAACAGACAGCAAGCAGGACCAATTAATTAACATTTAGAATGCTTAACACTACCCCAGCATCCCAGCATGTCAGAATGGCTAAGATAAAAACTCAAATGACAACACATGCTGGGGAGGTTGTGAAGAAAGAGGAACACTCCTCCATTGCTGGTGGGAATGCAAACTTGTACAACCACTATAGAAATCAGTCTGGCAATATCTTAGAAAACTTGGAATAGCCCTACCTCAAGACCTGGCCATACCACTTCTGGGTATCCAATCAAATGATTCCTCACCAAATCACAAGAACATTTCCTCATCTATGTTCATAGCAGCCTTATTTGTAATAGCTAGAAACTGAATACAACCCAGATATCCCTCAACCGATGAATGAATTAAAAAAAAATAATGTGGTACAGTTATACAATGGAATGCTACTCAGCTATCAGAAACAAGGAAATCATGCAATTCGCAGCCAAATGGATGGAAATAGAAAAGCTCATCTCAAGTGAGCTAACCCAGACTCAGAAAGATGCACATGGCATCTACTCACTTATAATTGGATTATAGCCATATAGTACAGGATAACTATCCTACAACCAAATACAACACAAGAATCAAGAACATAGGCTTTGTTACTTATTAAGGGGACAATTTGCCTTAGGAGTGCCACCATATTGACCCCCAGTGCAAGAGGAAGCTCTTAGCCCACATATGACTGTTGAGCTGAAAGGGGCTGATATGTAGGGACACTCCACATTGGAGGAGTGGGATATAAAAAAAATCATTAATTAAATTACATTGAGCACTGTTTGTAGAAATAATCAATTAAATTATTTAACCATATTTCAGTTATATTTAATTGATTTGGTAGCTGTTAATCCTTATCCAGACATTATACATAAGCACACACAGACACCACACGGATCTTCACAAGACTTGGCCTGAGTTGTGCAATCCTAGCCCATCTAAGCTAGCTCGTAATTCTTTTACCCAAATATGACCCTATATATACATACGTCTCCTTGGATTCCCATTCTCCATGATATGCTGATGTTCCTGGCCATGTGGAATGAGGTTCTTTTATTAACCCATGATGTGTGTCCTCCTTCTTCCTGCTCCAGGCTGGAGTGAATTAATCCTCTGTCTAAAATGCAGGCTTCCTGTTCTAATCTCAGAAAGTCCCATCTTTCTCTGTCCCATTTTGCCCAATCTCAGGCTTCAGCATTTATTTAACCAATCAGAGACAATGTAACAGACAGTAAACAGGACCAATTAACATTTGGAATGTTTAACACTACCCCATCAGTGTGAAAAGTGGGAGAGGGAGTAGAGAGTGGGAGGATGGAACCGGGAGGGGTGGAATGAGGGATCATGGTCCATGTTGATCCCTTGGTCCTGATTCTGCTGCCAAGATAATACTAATTTGTCGTTTCTCCAGTGGATTTATCAGTGCTGATTAAGTGAGCGATTCTAAAACCTGCCAGGGTTGAAGTCGTGACCCCATCATCCACTTACCTGAAGTGTACTCACCACTGCCCTGGAGAAGTGGTTTCCCTTCTCATCTTCACTTTTCTCATCACATGTGGCCACTGGCATTGGAGGAACTAAATCATATGGGACTGATTTTTTATATAATAAAGGAATTATGAATCTGAAAAAAAAAAACTTGAAATAGCTCTGCCTCAAGACCCAGCCACACTACTCCTAGGCATATTTTCAAAAGATTCCTCACCAAGCCACAAGGACATCTCCTCAACTGTGTCTATCAATCACTTTTAATTATTGGATATATATATATATATATATATATACACACAAAAGCTCTGATAGTATGAAAAGCCCTATCTTTGATTTTCATTCACTGAATCTTGTCATGTACCACATTTTGCTGTCTGTTAATCAACTGTTAAAATGACAAACTACCCTCCAAATGACTTGCTCTTAAATGACAGAAATATGTTGGAAAATGATGGAACAACAGTGATAAGGACTAATTTCCAGATAATCTTTATAAACCATGTATTTACATGTCATGATGTCAACAGACCATAATAACCTAACTTTATGTTTTTTCCTTCTGCTTCAGATGCTAAATTGGCAGAAATATATTCTTTAGTACCATCTAATACTTAGTTTTTATGGTCAACTGCAATACCAATTGGGTGAAAGAGAAACATCATTTAGCTTTAATTGAAAGACTCTCTTGTTTACATTTACCGTTTTGCACATTATTGATTTATCTTTTTTGATGTTGTTCCTTGCAGAGAGTGAATCTGTCCTTCGATTTTCCATTTTATGGTCATTTTCTACGTGAAATCACTGTGGCAACTGGGGGTAAGTTGTTTTCTATGTAGTCACCTAAAATATCTACAATTTCACTCTAGTTTTTAATAACTTTTTTTATCTTTGAAGATAGATTAAATTTATTGAAAATAACTTTTGAAACACAAATGCATGAGGTTAAATAAAACAATACGGAGTAGACATATTGAGAAATTTTTCAGCAGAAGTCACAAAGTGTAATTTTCAGGTTAAAATCAACCCCTGAATTTTTTTTCTAAATTTTAACTCACTTATTGGCAATATGGTAAGACTATATGAAATGGAAAAATGGAATAGAGATTGAATTAAAAGGTGCAAAGGAGAGTTGTTGGCATCTTTTAAATTTTATTTTATTATAGTTACTATACATATATGTAAACATTACTCAATGTTCTTTAAATTAAATTCTTATCTTTTTATTTAAGGTACCGTCCAAGGGAGGAAAGGGTCATGTTTCACAGTGTGTTGCAAAAGCTAATGATGTCGCCATCATGATGTGCTGGTGAAAGATTAGTTGAATTACTTGAGACTGCCCCTGTCAGCCATAGATGGTGGAAAAGGGGAGTGAAAATATTAATGAAAGTAAGCAAAAACTCTAGAGATAGAACTGAACTGTAAAGATGAAAGCAAATGAAATTTCATCTATAGACAGCAAAGTCATAATGAAATGTCTTGAATCTGTACTGAAAGTGCCAGATACTTAGGGGTTTCTCTTTACTAGGTCTCATTGATAGTTTCTGGGAAGGCATGGAAACTGCCTGGTTTCTTCTTCTTGTATTTTAATAAATGTTATAAACTTATAAATTAAATAGAAACCAGGGGAAAAAGACTTATAATCATGACTATCAACAAGGAAAAGATTCTGAGTACCTACATTGAAGCAAATTATGTTGCTTCTTCTGCCTTAGGCGTCTTTAGCTCAGGAGGAAATAGAAAAGGTGAAAAGTGGAATTGCTTAGAAATTAAGTATTGAATGGGATTTCCAGATTTACTAAAGCTCATGCTCTTATGGGAATCATTCTATAAATCTGGATGGAGAAATTTTTTTTAAGATACTTCTTCAAGGGTTTCACAATCTTTGTAGTTTAATAAAGGAAGAATATATCCTGGGAAGGTGAAATCACAATGAGTGACACGCAGGGGAAACTGGGCAAAGGGGCATTTTTGAGACAGCAAAATAATCAGATTTGAGTGAAACTAATGATGTACTTATAAAATAAAATGTAGATGAGGAAAGTAAATTGAAGCAATTTTACATGTCATTTCTATGAATCATGAGGCCTCAGAGATACAAATAATAAACTTTGACAGATCTAGATGTTTGTGGAATTGCTTACAGTATAGACACACTGAATAAAGTGAGCATTTTGCATTGTAGTTGCCTGTTGGAGAAGCTTAAGGGAGCTGATGCTTCAAACCAAGGAAGTGGAGTCATGTATATCAACTACAGAGACAAATGTGAGATGATTGAGTTAGAAACAAAAGGCTTCATACATGGAGATACTGGATTCTTGCATGAGAGAAAAACAAATTATACTTAAATGAATTAATGAAAGTAAACAAAAATTGTAGAGATAGAACTGGAGGAATCTGCCTTTTGAGTTTATCATGTGTCAATAGTGACCCTCACTATTTGAGAGGGTCAGCCCTTTAATTGATTATATTTAAGGGTCGAAAAAACTAGAAAGGTGAAAGTGAAGGGTGGACTCATTGAGTCATGAATGGTATCACAATGTCTCTCATTAAAACATACAGAAAAATAGTGACTTTATAATAGAGGTTTTGGGTATGTTTTATAGAATAACATATTTAGTATAATCCAGGATGTTACCAGGGTTCCATTGACACTGTAATAAAAATATAGAGTATTGTCTCAAGTTAACTTAAAAGCTCATGTTAGTAAGGAGAAGGGGGAGGGTGGAAAGGGCAAAGAGGGTAGGTGGGAGGGTGAGGCCAGGAGGAGAGATGGAAGGGGGTTGAGATCTGGTTGTAAAATTTTATTAATTAAAAAAAAATTCATGTCACTGATTAGGCTACTCTGAGTTAAGACCTGGCTTAATGGGGAGCACAGCAACCAACCCACGAAGATAGCTATATCATGCTTAGGGCTTCTAAGTACCATCAAAACCAAAAATTTTAACTTAAAAAAAAAAGTCCTTAATGATATCTATCCTCTTTGTAGAAATATTTAAAGTCAAAAAAGTCTACTTAAACTATAATAGTAAGGATGATCTATTGATCTCTGTACCTTGCTTAATTCAAACTTAAGTCAGAGGCCTCACCTAGATAATCTTGCTGCTACCCATATCACACAGAAAACAGACTCTCATTAAGGAGGAAGAGGGAAGGAAGGAGGGAGGGGACTTTGATCGAGGTGGAACTTGAAAAATAAATTAACAATTTTTAAAAATGGAAAAAAGTTTTCAGATAAACATCTAGCTTGAATTCTCTTCCACTGCTTGTCCATCCAATTAATTCTGACCCAGACCCTGTAATAGGTACTACAGAAGAAGCCCCACGTTGTACCAGGGAGAATAGACTATGGTTCCTGGCTGAGATTGTTCTCATCTAAGGCAAAGAAAGGGATGTGATGGGGTGATGTTACAGGGGTGTGATATGAATAAACAATGACAGAAGGTTAATTAGAAATACTAAAGGATTTAGATAAGCAAATGTTGCTTGTCTCTTAGCAACTTGATTACTGGGTAGTTTAGAGAATATCTGTGATAGACAGTCATAGTAGCTAACAAAGTGACATGTTTGCATGACTAGGAGTTTGTTTTACTTAACTATCCTAGACCGTTTTAGACGGTTGGTATCAAGAGGCCAGAGCTTCACATTTTATTTTTAAGTATCTCTAGGTATGATACCATTAGGAAGCGTTACCTTTAATTTTGTATCAATATACAAAGATCTATTCAATTGTGGTTAAATATACTCTTAATTATGTATCAATATACAAAGATCGATGCCTATGTAGTCCAATACAATCTTAATATTATGTCCATATACAAGGGTCAATACCATTGTGGCCAACTATAATCTTAATTTTGTATCAATATACAAAGATGGATAGGGCATCTTCAAAAACCCCAAGAGATCTGCAGAATATGGCATTCAAAGATGTTATCTTAAATTAAGATTTTCTTTTTTTTTATATCGAGACATATCAGCTCCTGACAGCACCCCCTATTCTACTCCAAGTAGAAGATAAGCATCGAAGAATCTCCAGTGTGAGATGGTTGAATTAGTGGCAAGCCTATCTCTTGGCATGAGAAAACCCCTTGCTCCAACTGCAGACAGACTGCTGTCCAAAAAGGACAAAACTTGGTAGCAGGGAAGTCGACAGCCTAACTCTGCCAAGACAGGGTAGGTAAGTCCTTCATAATCCCTGCTCTACAACAAATGTCTGTCAGAGAAACAGGACCCAAAGGCTGAAGACTGATGCAGGAATGTATGGAGAGAAAATGGGAACTGTCCAGGCAGTCACTGGTATATCTTTTCTTAGTTTTGCAAGCTGCAGGCCCTGCACTTCCTATATAAGCAGATATATTTATCCCTCTCAGGTCTCTGAGGTGGTTGAAGAATAGACAGCTAGAGTCTCATAGTTAAATTTTGAGCTGTTTAGGAATCAAGAGGGTGTTATAGATCTAAGAAGATACTCTTAAAAGTGTGTTGCAAGTTAATATGAATGTTGAATCAGATATAGACCTTTAAACTCATGGAGATGGTTAGATAGTAGAATGTTAAAGTCAGGGGCCAAATATGTATAAACTGGACATTGGGAAGGTATACTGGACCATTTAACTCTCATAAATGTGGCATATTTATATCTGTTGTTTTGTATAGTATTCACTGTTATAAGAGAAGGAAAGATCTGTTGGACTGAAAGGGGAAACTTCTGGGGGGAAGAGGGTGGAAGGGCGGGATAGGAAGGGGGAATAGGGAGGGGTTTGTGACTGAGATGTAACTAGAAGAAAAAAAATAAAGTATTTTTTAAAAAAAGAAATACTAAAGGAGAGGGAAGTTATTTAGAAAGAAGATAATTTCTGTTGTGCCATGCAAGTACAGGTTTGTGAAAGAACCAACATTTAGCACTGACTTGTAAGAAAAAGGAACTTTATTAGTCAAACAGGTGATAAAAAGAATGGAGAGAGAAAGGATAGTCCAGAAAAAGAAGTGCTGAGCTGAGTCATAACCTGAGGCATGTATTGAGTGTCTTTGAAAAGAGTGATGTGGGTACTTTGAACATTGGGAACTTGAGTGAGATCTTCCAGTCTTAGATTGTTCAGCGATCTTATCTAACATGACAATGCGGGAAGGGAGGAAGAATGATGGTAGAGAAACTAGATAGCATAATTTTCTCTCTTTAAAAAACTTTTCATTTTATTTCATTATATAATTTTATCATATATAATATATACATATGTTATATATGATAAAATACTAGCTTATTATATAGTAATATAATAATATGTTAGGTATAATATAATGATTATGATAATCTGTGAATTAATCTCAGTCTTATACTGTGCATGTAGTGGGGAGGTGCATGTATGTACGTATATATGCACACACACTTGCCCCAGAGTATGTGGGAGGGGTGAAAGGATAAATCAAAGGGGCAGGTTCTTTCACTATGTAAATCTCCAGGCCTGAACTCTGGTTATCAAACATGGCAACAACCACATTTACTTCCTGAGCCATTTTGTTAGCCCAAGATGGCAGTTTCAATTCTTTTTGTAGATATAATTCCTGATCTGGTATAGGTGCAGTGGAAAATGGAACAAGCCAGTGCCTCTTGTTTAATCATTGTGATTAGAAAAGCTTCCAGCCAAAGGACCCCATGAAAATGCAGTGGAAAAGCAAACTATGAGTTGGAAGTCTGAACTACAGACTGTGATAGACCTTTGTGAATGATGAGATGTTACAAACAAAAAGACCAATTTGTCAACAGACATCTTAAACAGGCTACTCAATGTAGGAGGTTGGAAAGAGAATAGATGTACCACATTTTTTTTATCCATTCTTCGATTGAAGGGCATCTTGTTTTTTTCAGTTTCTGGCTACTATGAATAAAGCTGCTATGAACATAGTTGAGCTGATGTCCTTGTGATTTGCTAAAGAATCTTTTGGATATATGCCTAGGAGTGGTATGACTGGGTCTTGAGGTAGAAGGAAATTGTGCAATTTTCAATCAAATGGATGCAACTAGAAAATAGCATCCTGAGTGAACTAACCCAGACCCAGAAAGATACACATGGCTTATATTCACTTATATCTGGATGTTAGTCATATAGTACAGGACAACTATCCTACAACTCATGGACCCAAAGGAACAGGATCTAGCATAACTATCCTACAGGAAATTTCACCCAGCAGCAGATCAAAACAGAAGCTGCGACACACAGTCAAACATTAGGTGGAACTCTGTGAGTCCTATATAACAGAGGGAGGAGGAATAGAGAGACACAGAGGAGACAAGAACAACACATGATCATCAACAGAACCAACCAAGCTAGGCTCCTAGAGGCTTACAGAGACTGAAACACTAATCAAAAAAGAAGAAAGAACCTTAGAATATACCTAGACCTCCCTATGCAAATATAGAGGATAGACAATTTAGTCCTCATACATATCCTCCAGCAAGTAGTGGGGGTCGTCTCAGTCGTGGACTTTGTTACCTATTATTGGAACACTTTAGTCTAGTGGAGCTGCCATGTTAGGCACCAGAGCAAGAGGAAGCTCTTAGCCCTCATATGACTGATGATGAACTGAGGGGTGCTGATATGTGGGGACCCGCTACACCGGAGGAGAAGGTAGACAGTGGAAGGGTGGGATCAGGAGGGGAGGAAGGAGGGGGCTGTGATTGAGATAAAACTTGAATTAATAAATAAAAGTTAATAAAAATAAAAGAGAGAATAGAAACTGCAAGTCAATTTTAAAGTGTGGATTTGAGGCCATTACTACTAGATGAGGACCTGAGATTTTTAAGTAGGGACATCAGCTTCCTTTCTATTGACTGTCATTTATCCTTGATTGTGTCTCTGAATTCTGCTGGATCCTATTTCTGCATCCAATGTAGGAACAATCCAAAGTAGGGTGTTTTCGTAGTAAATACAAGCTGTACAAATAAATAAAGCAAGTGCTTTTGAACTATACTTCCTAACTACAAATGGGAATTGGCTTTTTCCCATGCCTTCTTAATCACCTTATATATACACACACACTCACACACACACACACACACACACACACACACACACACACACACACTCACACACACACACACACACACGAACAATTTAAAACTACCATCAGAGACTAATTCCAAGATCATGCCCCACATCGCTTTTAAGATCAATACAATTTCAACTCAGAAACTGATTTTTAAAATACTGACAAATGCATAATTCATTCTGGCAAATCTTTGTTATGTGTATGTATATATGTATGTGTCATTATGAGGAAAGTTCATTTCTACTTTAAAATTTAAAATGAAACTACCAGGCCTGTATTTATAACTATACGATACAGTCTTTAGTTATTAAACATTTTAATATTCAGAAGCTTCATTCATCCATACAAATAATGTATAAAATGAATTTAAAATACCATCTTATTTTCTGGTTCACTGACAGCAAAATCTGAAAGCTTTTATTCATCTTTCTATTTAAAATATATGCACATATTTCCACTATCTCAAAACTAATACTCTGTGCAGTTCATCAAGACCGTATTTGTTAATGGCTCAGTTAAGTCCTTTCGCTTGCCTCTCATAGCATATTTCCTTTCATATGTACTCCCTAATTTGCTACTGGGCTACTCATCTGATATTTTATATGCTTCATGTTTTGATTGTTAATTTCTATGGCCATAAATAGCAAGGAACAGGCATTTAACCAGAGTCTATCATGGGTCCATGTGATTATGAAGAATTGTGGATGAAAACGTGAGTGATAGAGAAGTGTCATGATTCAGATACAAAACTATGTGAGCATGTGGTTCGTGGTCATCAATAAGGTATATCAAGGAGCTAATGTGGAATAATTGTTACCCCCCTTTGAATGTAATAAATATTGGTATTGTTGTTCTCTCTATATAAATATCTAATTGCACATTTCATTTTGGAAACTGTTTAAATATGGGACATGTATTTTCTTCATTTACCATATGATAAATATTAAACATAAAATCACTGTTATACAATTAATTTTTACTATCTGAAAAATTAATATGTAAACATTAAATAATTACGCAAAGAAAGGGAAATGCAAATTGCCCCTTCTACCCTTCCTTCATGAACTATGCATGCTCCTGCCAATCAAACGACAACTCTTACTCTTTGAGTTATGGAGTATTAAACTCAAATGATTATTCTTCTATGTCAGGCCAATAATCATTTTATGTGCTTTATGTCCTCCATAAGATATATTGAAAAGTAAAGTTTCAGGATGTATATTACTAAATTTTCTATCCTTTTTATCTTCTACTTTCAATAGTAGTATTTTAATTTTCGTTCCAAGTAATATTTCATGTTTTTTCAAGACATTTGATTAATATCAGGAATAAAGTGTTTTCAGGGAAGATTGAGGATTAGTTGTTTCCCACAATGATTTATAACACTAACTCCTCTTGTTTCAAAGGTAAAACCTCATAAAACAGTGATGCACATACAAACCATCTCAAACTGGTTAAGAGGATGGAGTTATAATGTATTTTTAAATGATTATTAGCAGACAGCAGAGATCACAAGCACTCAGTAACCTGTGCATTAATGAAACACAGTAAAGCCAGAGATGTTGAGCAGAAACATTCCATTTCATTCTGAGTGCCAGTTTAAAGTAACAAGCTTAATTCTCAAGGATGTCCAGACAGGAAGACAAACAGGACTCTTCCTAAGTTGTCTATCGGAGTGATTCTCTGAGACAAACCTACAAACATCTAAAAGCTCATTTTTGCAGTCCTCTTGGGTAATGTGCTCTTCCCATAAGCCATCCAGTGTCAGCAGCAACATCAACAGATTCAACATTACCGCATTTCTTTTCCCTGTGGTGGCATGGTAGTATGAATCACATATTACCAAGTATCTTTGTTTCTTCTCTGGACATACATGTTTCATTAGCTCTGACTTCCTGAAGTGGGGTATAGTAGGTGTTTAGAGCAGTGAAAGATCTAAGAAGGTGATGCCCCTGGGAGCTAGAAATAAGTCAATGGGATAATGATAATAAAAGGCAGAGGTATGGGTAGAATGAAGGTGGGTAATTACATACAAACAAAACACAGAGTAATTATGAGCACATAAGGGACAAGTCATGAATGGGAGGCAGGCCGAGGGGTGATCAACTGAGATGAGTGCTCGGATAAAAAGCAGAGTACCCATGTTCATTGTCATCCATTACCCTAGCAACCTCAGAAGAGACAGCATGTCTCCAGGGTTTAAATGCCCTTAGGAGCTTGCATCTCTGCAAAGCACCTCTTTGTTCTGTGATCTAGGCTTTCTGGGAAACATTGACAGCAATATTCTCTTGCATTCTTTCCTTGTCAAGGGAGCAATAAGTCAGTTAAATGTTGCTATCACGCAAATGCATACATGCATCACCCAGTTCCACAGAGAGTCTAAAGAACTCTGTTTAATCAGTAAAGTGACAGTGTACTGTGCATGACACCATCCAGTGCTGGAGAATAAAGGACGTTTTAATAGTACAAGGTTGACAGATCCTGGCCACTTCCATAGTGACTTAGAAAGAATATACTAAAAACCTATCTCAGTCAAAAAGTATACTTCCTTTTCTTGAAGAAGACAGTTTGGCATCATGGTTAAGATAGATCTTTGATGTAGGGTGGTTAGGCTCATAGGCAAGACAGTTGTGTTTGTACAGTCCTCGGTAAATTATCTATGCTCTCTTAGTTCAGTTTCCGTACACATAAAAGAAGACAATAGAGTCATCTGCTTACAATTTTTGTAGTGACAGCTAATGTCACTGATAGATACTTCATAGAAAATGTAAATAGTATATGTTATTGCTGCAATTTTGAGTTGTAGCTTTGTTCTTTTTTATAATGCTTGTCTACATGGTTTTTCTACAGTGCCCTTGTTTATAGCTTCTCCTCCAGGATTTAACTCATGCGCATGACTAGCTCTTTAAAGGCTGAGTTAAATGGTCTTATTCATTCATGAAAGGGAAAAATATGGTTTTGTAGTGATCTTGGAATGTCCATTCTATTGATTACATGTGCCAGTCAAAATTACTTCCAACAACTCCCTGTGAAGAAATTCTGCCACACCAGCATGCTCTCTAGAAAATGTAAAAGCTTGGCAATTTTGTAGTCTCTGTCAGTAGACTCTTGAAGTGTTTAACTCTGATGCTATAGGTTGCCAGTATGTACCAGGAATTAGAATATTAC
>CAJQZJ010004770.1:89711-107745 GCA_907164525.1 Lophiomys imhausi
TGTGTGTGTGTGTGTGTGTGTGTGTGTGTGTGTGTGTGTGTGTGTGCCTGCATATTTTCCAGAAGTAGCAGCAAGTGTCAGGGCTTCATAAATGGACTTCAGAAGAAGAGCAGATGCATCATAAATGACTAGAATCCAAACTTGTTATGACCTAGCGAGGTTTTCGCTAGGAAGTGCAACTAGCTTAGAGGAGGGGCCAAGCTCTAGACAGAAAGATGTCTTGGAACAAAGAGATTCTTAAGCTTATGACAATTTCTTGGTCCTCAGTACTCAGTCTTTGGCATGGGTTCTGAGGAGCAGGAGTTAAACTCTGTGAAGCAGAACATGACACCAAGCCTGGCAGCAGGGCTGTGGAGAGGGGTCAGCTACCATGCAGACATAATTTGAGTGACACTCCCTGCACAAGATGGATGGGTGGCCACCTCCCAGTGAGGGTGTAGAGCCAATGTATAATACAGGAAAGGAAGAATAACATTCAGACCAACAGGTTCTCCAGACAGGACAGCCATATGAGACAGCAGACGGCGATTAACTGTCTTCAATAAATAACTGTTGGACAGAGGGAAAGCTGTCTTCACAGGCTGGCCACAATTACCTCTGCTTTCCACATCCTCCAGGATGGACAAAGATGAGGTATTACAGGACCATCTACTTAAGGTTCTGAAGAAATCAATCACAAGGAAGGAGTTACATTCACTGAGGTTCTGTAAATGTCCCTAATAAGAATTCTATAATTTTTTTCAATATTTATCCAAGTAGTATTTTATACCGACCTTTTCTATGGTAATATTTTCTGTCAAGAAACATCACAAGTTGTTTTATGCAGAGGTGGACACCACAGTGTTTCTAAGCCATCTCCAGGGTCTGTCAGTCCTGTTCATTTAGACTTCTGTAGGAGGACCCAAGAATGGAGTTACAATACCTCCCTGGGTGCCATGTTTACTGTGGAGACAAAAACACACTCTCAGAAACAGGTGGCAGCTGGTCAGTGAGGACTATGTTGTGAAAGAACACTTACAAACATATTCTTGCTAACACCTCAGAGAAAGCAGTTAGAGTTTGTGCATAAATTCTAACATAGCTACCTAAAAAAATATGAGAGGACACAGTTGCTACCCATCCCTCATAGAGGACTAAGTCACTCTCTTCTTGGGGTTTTCTGGCAGGTCAAGATTCAGACCACATGGCACAATTCTTACCAAGTTCAATGTCACCTGTGTCTTTGTCGTTGTTCCAAGACTTTCTGTGGGCTTGTCTCATGGTTTTGTGTTCTGACAATATATAAAGATAGCTAGTGCCTGGTATATATTTAACTCACAGATCTAAGAGGTTTATGAATGTTTCTCTCTCTCTTTATCTCCATCTATGTGTCAGTTTCTCTCTCTCTCTCTGTCATGCTCATTTCTTTAAGAAACAAACCCATTTTACAGATTGGAGATGGGGACATTGCTCACAGTTCAAAGCAACTTTTTGTTGGCTTCTTTAATTTATGAACTATTTGCATATAATAAAATGGAGCAAAGATGAGTTTTTCCTTTCAAAATGTTTATTTTTGACCCATTCACAGATATATTGAGTGTATTATGACTATGTACCACCCTACCATTCTCTCTTACCCCCTTGCACTCCTGCTGACCTCATTCATCCCAATTAGTACCATTCCCTCTTTCACATCTTTTTGCTTGTAGCTCACTCACTGAGTTTAGTTAGGATTCTTTCATGAGCATGGGTAGGGAGGTAGGTACTGAAGAGCAGTCAGCTTACCAATGGTTGCTCCATAAAGAAAATTCCTCCTCCTCCCCTGGCAGCCACTACCCACCCTTTTAAGACAGCGTTCTTCATAACCATATTGTTTGAGTCTCTCGTTCTTTCACGATCAGCTGTAGGAGTTTCTCAAAGCATGGTGCTTCCAGTGTTCCAGGGAAATGCTGTGAACATTGCTCTACATAACTTAGCCACGTCAATAAAATCTCTTCCCTTAAGGTTAAAGCACTCTGCATTGAGTCTCATGACTCACAAACTTAAGGTTATATTTAACATATGAAGTATAAACTAGTACCAATAAAGAGCCTCTGTGTTCTCCTGGTATTAGACAGGCAGAAATGAGAACAAAAAGATATTGAAAATATCATTAGGAACACTTTGATTTTGATATGTTTTAGATTGTTACTTGTGATGTGGGAATCCACCCTGCTTCCCTTAGCTGCAGGACTACACAGGTCCATGTGCACCTAGAATTTTACCCAGGCATCTTATGTTAATTTTGTACAATTACCATGATCTCTGTAATTGGACTAGAGAGTAAGCCTTCAGGTGGCTCCTCAGATCGACATTGCTGAGAAAGAACAGGTTACTTGGGATGTTTAAGATGATGCAGTAAGTCTAAAACATATTTGGCTGGTTCAATAATGTATTTTAATTTAAAAGTTATGCATTTCTATGTAGCAGAGTGATATGCATCATTTTCATTCCATTTGCCTTGGACAGAAAATCAATTCAAGCCAGCAACCATCATTGCTCTGTGGTGAGGTATCTGTTGAACCACTTGTCAATCCCGGGGTGAAAGGAGAGCCACCAGCAGCTTCTAACCTCAGTGATTTCTCTTCCTTCAATGGATGCACTTTAAATATTTAAGCCTTAGCATTTTGGCATTTAGATACACTACTCCTGATGAAGAACCACTTGCTAGCAATGGAAAAGTAATTTCTTAACCTAATGAAGTAGATAATTTAAAAAGAGGGGCAATATATTCACAGTTGGTTTTAAAGGAAAAATAAGCTGGCATTTCTGTGACTGGATTGCAGTTTCCAGGTCCCAGGTTAATTTCATTAGAATCTTTCCAGTAATGGTTTTCCTCCTGCTCCTGATAAAACCTTGAACCTTCACTGTGTTTTCACCAAGTCACTTTTTCCAGGACACTTGGGAATATCACCTGCTGCTTCAACTTCAATATAATGCAGTTCATTTTTGCCTGCACAGAATGGTAGAAATAGGGGGTATAAATTCTAAAGCACAGGCTCTGTAAATCAGTATTCATTTCTTCTAAATCAAAATTACTTAAGTAGCCACGAGTCAGAGAGTAAAGATTCAAATACTTCCTCATTGAGGATCTCAGTGGCCTGGAGGTGTTTCAAATCTACTTTACCTCTCCTGAGGAGAGGTCCCTGCTGTGTGAATCCAGAATTGCTCCTAATGCTGTAGGTTCTGCCAATGCTTACTTTGCATAGCTGCAGTGGAGGTGATAAATGTTTCCAATATGTCTTAAATTATTTCTAGTGGAGATCCTAAGGCAAGTGAAAATGTGTAGCTTCACATTTTAAAAAAAGAAGAATGGTGAGGGAAGAAGACATTTTTTTTTTTCTCGATGGATAGGAAGCATTGAATGGCAGAATTTTAGAGATCAGCTGTTGACTCCAGGGATGCTACGATCAGAACTAGAGTCTTCTATTCGCAAGAACATTTACAAGGACATATAGATTAAACAAACCAAGGCATGTGATCTCTGTCTCCAAGGAAAGGGAACTTAGTTGCAAACAGCAGGTCTCATGAGTCCTTATATTTCTTATGTGGCAAGTCACAAAACCTGCTGGCTCCATATGTGAGCCATTGAAAATACAGCTGTGGTTCAAATCATACTTCAAGCTTGTACCAAGTTTGTGCTTCTTTTGCTTAAGTCTTCCTATCTGTAAGCTGGGTGTGTCTGAGCAAATACTTTATAAAGTATTACAAGGATTAAATAATATGTATGAAATCTGTTGAACAATCCCTAGCAAATGCTATATAATTCAAATTTCTCTTTCTAGCTAACTCTTATTCTGGCTAAGGAGGATAGCAACTCTGCAATCCAGAGAGATTATTCTAGCACACAATATCCCTCTTCAGCCTCCCTGCACTTAATCTCCTGTGGATCACAGAGCTTCTGGAACCCTGAGACAACAATAGGACTCACAATTAGTTGTAAAATCCAGTCTAGTGTGATCTTCCTATGGAGCATGATTCTGTCAGTGCTTGAGAAAGTAAAGATAATGCATGTACTGACCCTTCACAAGCACTCACAATCACTCCAAATAGGGAATGCCAAACTGTTTGCTGTTAACTTTTGTATGGGTGATGTACATGTGAGAAAGAAGGGTTAGGTCGAGATGGAGGAGAGATAAGGATGGAGAGCACAGAAGGACTATGGACACTGTCATAAAATCTGACCTTCCTTTATGTGAGTCAAATTTAAGTTTTGGAAGCCATAGAGAGAGAGCCTGGTGGGCAAAACAGCTGCTCCCAACTCAATCCTACTATCCATGGTGAAAGGAGAAAATCAGATCCCAAAAGATGTTCATTAACTTCCACATGATGCCATGGCACACTTGTGCCCACATTCACAAACAGTCATATCCCATATATATGCAAATACACATCATCACCATCACCATCACCATCATCATCATCATCATTATCAATTTAAAAGCGAAACCAAAGTTAGTTTTAGAAAGAACAGGGCTTTATTTGAGATCTGAAGCATATGTATGTTTGTAGGTTGAGGCTCTGGCAAATAGAATCCCAATTCCATGGAGTGTGCGCACAGGGAGACAATTTACAGCAACTTGGAGAACGCTGCAGAGTCCAGTCACTTATCCATAAGATTCATAGAGTAACCGAGATTCAAGCGGACAATCCAAATCTTTATTCAAGAGATTTCTGTGTTGCTCTAATTTTAGGCTGGAGGCCTGTAGATGAGTCATTAAAGGCACTGTGAAGAAAACTGTTGTGGTTTTTTCTTAGTTTGTATTGTTAAATAGATGGAAGCAGGGTTCTGGCATCATGATACAAGTTATAGTGCCTCTGGGATTAGGCCCAGATTAAAACTAAAAAGGAGACTGAGCAAGGGGACAGGCAATTGACACTTTTGCTGTGTGAAAATTAACTGAGGCAAGAGAGTCTGGGCTAGAAGATCTGTTAACTGATAGAAGGCGCACATACTAAACAGCACTCATAGATATGCCAGGAGACTTACTTGTCTTTTAACATGGAACCCATCTTAACCTGGAAAGATGAAAACAGGGCTTTGGGATTGATGTCCACTTTTAAAGAGCATTTTCTGTTTATAGGTTCTAGGTCTTGGACACCCTAGTAAAGCCTAGAAATGGGCTAGCAATACTGCCAGGGGCACAGGGAGTGTTAGGGAAGTTGGCTCACCACAAACCTTCCACACTTGATAAACCAGCTTTGCTAAGTGCTGGGTTCACTGTGCCCACAGACATTCAATCACTGTACAGATCCCAATCCCATGTCATTTTCTGGAAGACAGAGTAGAATTAGTCGACAGAAAGTATGTGCACATACATCCTGGAATGCCAGGTGACACTTCAAAGCTCAGATGTAATTTCCACCCAAATGGAATAACAGTTATTAATTCTCATAGAAAATTAAGTAACAAAAAAAAACAAAAGCAAAAACAAAAAAAATGACATCAGTCTAGAAGTTTCTAGCACAGTTTGAAGTCACAACAAAGGTAAGGAAGTCATAAATACAAACAAGACATGGCTCTGAGGATGAAGACAATGGATCAGACAGAGGGTAGTAAGAAGGAAAATGAGCTGAGCAGCTCTTCCACACCCTCGTCCTGGAGATGGTGCCAAGCATATATTTAACCTTGCTTTGTTCATAATACAGTCCTTTGCTTCACATTTTCCATTTTGCGCCATGCAAATGTAATATTTATGGTGCAATTGATAACTTCATTAGAAAGATTCATTAGTGAGGTTGATTAGAGAAAGATGCAGAAATTCTGAAGAGATGTTTATGCATATGTAATACATGTAAATATTACATACATTACAAGCAGATTTCCCATTGAGCACTATGGCTTTGATATAAGCTGGCATTTGGTCCCAAAAGGGTCCTATTACATTAATTTACTTTACTACATTAATTTAAAAGCACTTTTACACAATTGTCTAGTCAGTGTTCTATTATTGTGAAGAGACACCATGATCATGGTAGTGCTTATAAAAGACAGCATTCAATTGGGACTGGCTCAGAGTTTCATAGGTTTAGTCCATTACTGTCATGGTGTTAGAACATGGTGGGGAACATAGTGGTACAAAGGAAAACATGATGCTACAGACATAACCAAGAGTTCTATATCTGGATCCACAGGCAGCAGGAAGAGAGCTGTGTCCTGCTTGGGCTTTTGAAACCTCAGGGATCATCACTAGTGACACACTTCCTCCAACAAGGCCACATCTACTCAAACAAGACCACACTTATTATAATGAGGCCACACCTTTTTATTCTTTCAAATAGTGCCACTCCCTAAGTATTCAAATATGAACCTATGGGGACTGTTCTTATTCAAGCCACCATATCATTATTATTAGTATCCCTACTATAGCACGCCATTTTCTCAGTTCTAATACCAAGGTGAGAGGAACCCTAGGTTTACCAGTGAACAGTTTATGAGAAAATGAGAGACACAGTATCTTCAGGTAGCAGGAAGAACATCACTTTGCTACCTTTTAGGATACAATATGCATGAAACTATGTGAACCTAACTGGCCAGCTTTCCCATGACTTAAAACAGCAATATGCAGTTGTTCCCAGACTGGCTGCTCTGGCAAGTCAGGTGTAGATACACATCAGCATATGTGAGAATCTCAGCTGTGGAATATCAAAGGGAACATTGGCTTCCCATGTAACTCCCCTTTCTTCTCACCATAGTATTTGCTCTGTCTACCACTACTGTGTATATGATATCTTACTGTGCTTATGGGTTCCTCTTTTTTTTCTTTTTTTTTCTCTTCATTTTTTATTTCTTCAAGTTACATCTCAATCGCAGTCCCCTCCCTATTCCCCCCTCCAGGCCCACCTTCCCACCCTCAACCCCCCATCCTCTTCCCTTTTTTTTTTTAAGTTTAAGGTATATCTTATTTCCCCCTACAGTTTCCCCTTTCAATCCAACAAATGGCTCTTTCTCTTATAATAATAAATACAATACAAAACAACAGAGGTAATTGGGCCACAGTTATGAGGGTTATATGGCCTAGCGTACATTCCCAATGTTCAGTCCATATGTATTTGGCACCTGACTTTAACATTCTACGATCTAACCATCTCCATGAGTTTAAAGTTCTATATCTAACTCAACATTCATAATTAACTTGCAACACAATTTTAAAAGCATCTTCTTAGATCTATAACACTCTCTTGACTCCTAAACAACTCAAAATTTAATTATGAGACTCTAGCTATCTGTTTTTCAACCACCTGAAAGACCTGAGAGGGATAAATATATCTGATTTTATAGGAAGTACAGGGCCTGCAGCTTCCAAAACTAAGAAATGACATACCACTGGCTGCCTGGACAGTTCCCATTTTCTCTTCATACATTACAGCATCGATCTTCAGTCGTTTGGCCCCGTTTCTCTGACAGACATTGATTGTAGAGCAGGGGTTATGAAGGACTTGCCTACCCTGTCTTGGCAGAGCTAGGCTGTCGACTTATCTACTTCCAGGTTTTGTCCTTTTTGGACAGCATTCTGTCTACAGTTGGAGCAAGGGGCTTTTCCTACCAAGAGATAGGCTTGCGACTAATTTAATCATCTCCCATTGGAGATTCTTCGATGCTCATCTTCTACTTGGGGGGGAATAGGGGGTGCTGTCAGGAGTATGTCTCGATATAAAAAATCTAAAGTTACAGAAACATCTTTGAATGCCATTTTCTACAGATCTCTTGAGGTTTTTGAAGAGGCCCTATCTATCTCTTATATTAGGGTAAGCAGATGTTGCTTGTCTCTTAGCAGTTTTATTTCTGATTAGCTTAGAAAATAACTATAATAGGCTGCCATAGTACCTAACAAAATGACCAGCTTGCATAACTATTAGTTTGCATTTCTTGATTATCCTAAACCGTTTATGACAATTAGTAGTAAAAGGCCAAAACATCACATTTCATTTTTTTTTCTTTACCTCCTAACCCTTCCATCCCATTTCTCTGGGGTGGGGTGTCCTTATATAACAGTCCCTCATCTCAGTTGAGAAGTCATATGAGGGCCAAGAGCCTCCTCATTCATTGGGGGTCTATGAGGCACTACCACCAGTGAAAAGTGTCTCATTGCCCAGGAGAGAGAACTAAAAAACAAACAAACAAATAAGCAGACAAATAGATAAAAAAGACTAAAAAATAGAAAATAAATAAATAAATAATAGATAAATAAATAAATAAATAAAAAGTCTATGTCCAAGTTCCCTTTGGTGTGTTAGTTGTAGTATTGATACCTTCTACTACATAGCTAAACACCTACTATAAGTGAATAGATGCCATATGCATTATTCTGAGTCTGGGTTAGCTCACTCAGGATGAGCTTTTCTAGTCCCATCCATTTGGCTGCAAATTGCATAATTTCATTGTTCCTGGTAGCTGAATAATATTCCATTGTGTAGATGTACCACAGTTTTTTAACAGATTCTCCGGTTGAGGACATCTGGGTTGTTTCCAGTTTCTAGCTATTACAAATAAGGCTGCTATAAACATAGATGAGGAAATTTCCTTATGATTCCATGAAGGGGCATTTGGGTGTATACCCAGAAGTGGTATGGCTGGGTCCTGAGGCAAAGCTATTCCAAGTTTTCTAAGATATCGCCAGACTGACCTCCACAGTGGTTGCACAAGCCTGCACTCCCACCAGCAATGGAGTAGGGTACCCCTTTCTCCACACCTTCGCCAACATGTGTTGTCATTTGAGATTTTGATCTTAGCCATTCTGACAGGTGTGAGATGGAATCTCAGAGTCGTCCCGAGTTGCATTTCTCTGATGATTAGGATGTTGAGCATTTCTTCAAGTGTCTCTCAGTCATTAGGGATTCCTCCTTTGTGAATTCTCTATTTAGCTCTGTCCCCCATTTTTTGATTGGATTATTTGGTTTCTTGGCATTTAATTTCTTGAGTTCTTTGTAGATTTTGGATATTAGCCCTCTGTCAGATGTGGGGTTGGTTAAGATTTTCTCCCAGTCTGTAGGCTGCCGTTTTGTTAGAATGACAGTGTCTTTTGCCTTACAGAAGCTTTTCAGTTTCATGAGGTCCCATTTATTGATTGCTGATCTCAGGTCCTGAGCTGTTGGTGTTGTGTTCAGGAAGTTGTCACTTGTGCGAATTAGTTCGAGGGTTTCTCCCACTTTTTCTTCTAGTAGATTTAGTGTGATGGGTCTTATGTTAAGGTCTTTGATCCACTTGGACTTACGTTTTGTACAAGGTGATAAGTATGGGTCTAATTTCATTCTTTCACAAGTGGACATCCAGTTGGACCAGCACCATTTGTTGAAGATGCTGTCCTTCTTCCATTGTGCCGTTTTGGCTTTTTTGTCAAAAATTAGGTGGCCATAAGTGTGTGGGTCTATTTCTGGATCTTGAATTCGATTCCATTGATCTGCTGGTCTGTTTCTATGCCTCTTTTCTCACCACCTCTCATCACTTTATTAATGATCACATCTTGAAAATCTGTTCTTCATATACTTTCCCCAACCCAATAACTTTTCTGTATGCTTTCTATCTTAGTTTAGAGTCTGATGCTGTGATCAACACCATGACCAAAAGAAACTTGGGAAGTCACAGATTTATTTTAGTTTTATACTTGCCTGAATGTTCTACCATTGGGGGAGGCCAGGTTAGGAGCTCAAGGCAGGAACCTGAAGGAATGTTGTCCATTGGCTTATTTTCATGGTCATATTCAGCTACGTTTCTTATATAGTGCAAGCATGCCTACCCAGGGATAGTGCTGCTCAGAGTAACCTAGGCCCTCCTACATAGATTAGAAACCAAAATAGGTCCCAAAGGCATGCCCACAGGCCCATCTTATGAAGCAGTTCTTAGGTTGAAGTTCCCTCTTCCCAGGTATGTCTAGTGAGAGCCAAGTTTAGCCATCACACTTTGTATATTTACCTTCCCCTACTACCTGGGATACTTCATTTAGTTGTTTATTTTAGTGTTCTTCTTAAAGTCTTGCTTTTTGTGATTGTTTTCATGAGAAAGGCACCTATAGGCTCATATGTTTGAATGCTTGGTCCCCAGTTGGTATACCTTTAGGAAACAATTAGGAGGTATGACTTTGTTGCAGGAGGCATGTCACTGCAGGATGGGCTTGGAGGTTTCAAAAGCCCAAGCATTCCCAGTTGTCTCTCTGCCTAGTTGTATTATGATAGGAGTTCTTATCTACTGCCCTAGCACTATGCTTTCCTGCCTACTGTCATACATTCTGCCATGATGTCCCTGCATTTTAATCCTTTCAAACCTTGAGCCCCCAATTAAACATTTTCTTTTACAAATCGCCTGGGCTATAATGTCTTATCATAGCAATAGAATAGTAACTAAAACACTATCTTTTTCCTGCATATGGCAGATAAAGAATCTTTTTAACACAGGACATGAACTTTCTGCTTGGCACGAATGGAATGTAAGCCATTCGTTTTCCCTAGTTTATCTCTTACTTGAAGTGATCTCCAGTGATTTTCCCTCATTCTTAAATATCTATAGGTTATAGTTATGCTCTTTTGCCTATTTCAAGACATGGTAAATGCTAACAGATTTCAAATCTAAAATCTTTGCTGAGCATATTTCTTCTTTCCCACTTCTCATCTGTATCATTTGTGATGGTCCCTAAATTCTCAGCAAATATGGCTGAAGGCCGTGCCATTCTTTTCTGTGCTCTAGTGTGGGCTATTGCCTCCTGTTACACAACATATATCCCTTAATATCATGGTTGTTTCTTTTATCTCCAAGACTCTCTAAGGACAGGTATTAGCCCAGTCCTTGACCATTATCTGACATGATATAGGTAGTTGTGTCTGGTGAATACATACCAAAGGTTCATTTAATAGCTCCAACCAAAAACTTAGACAAATGTGGACATGACAAAACATCAGTGTGCTTGTGTATGTTTCCATATAATCAATCATGCGTGTGCATGTGTGTGGAGTGGGGAGGCAGGTCCAGATGTATGTAGATTCTGAAGTCAACTTCAAGTGTCTTCCTGCGTTGCTCTCCACTGTATTTATTTTAATTTCTTTTTTTTAAATGTTTATTTATTACTTCAAGTTACATCTCCATCACAGTCTCCTCTCCCCACCCCGCCCAGGCCTGCCCTCCCACCTTCTCCCCTCTCTCCCACTGATCTTACTCCTCCAGAGTAGGTTACCCGTACATATCAGCCCCACTCAGTTCAACAGTCATATGAGAGCTAAGATTTTCCTCTTTCACTGGAGGCCTATATAGAAACTCCTTTAGGCCAGAGTGTCCCACTAACAGGTATCAAGGACTATGTTCCTGTTCCTTTTGGTGTGTTCATTATAGGATAGTTATCCTGTACTACATGGCTAAAATCCAATTGTAAGTGAATAGATGCCGTGCGCATCTTTTTTTGTTGTTATTTTTTGTTTTTTCTTTAATGTTTATTTATTATTTCTGGATACATCTCCATCACAGTGCCCTCTTTCCACCCTTCCCAGACCTGCCCTCCCACCCTCTACCCCCTATCCCTTCTATCCCACTCCTTTGTAGTGGAGTGTCCCCACATGTCAGTTTCCCACCCTAGTTCAGCAGTCATATATGGGCCAAGAGCCTCCTCATACACTGGAGGCCTACAAGGCAGTACCACTAGGGAAAAGTGTCTCATTGACAGGAAACAAAGTCTATGTTCCTGTTCCCTTTGGTGCATTGGTTGTAATATAGTTATCCTGTACTATATGGCTAAAATCTGATTATAAGTGAATAGATGTCATGTGCATCCTTCTGAGCCTGGGTTAGCTCACTCAGGATGAGCTTCTCTAGTTCCATCCATTTGGCTGCAAATTGCATGATTTTATTGTTTCTGATGACTGAGTAATATTCCATTGTGTAGATGCACCACAGTTTTTTTTTTTTAATCCATTCCTCAGTTGAGGGACATCTGGTTGTTTCCAGTTTCTAGCTATTACAAATACAACTGCTATGAACATAGATGAGGAAACATCCTTGTGGTTTGGTGAGGAATCACTTGGATGTATACCCAGAAGTGGTATGGCTGGGTCTTGAGGTAGGCCTGCCACACTAAATCTATTACATGAGAGTGGGAAAAACCCTCAAACTCATTAGCACAGGTGGCAAATTTCTGAACAGAACACCAACAGCTCAGGATCTAAGACCAACAATCAATAAATGGGACCTCATGAATCTGAAAAGCTTCTGTAAGGCAAAAGACACTGTCATTCAAACAAAATGGCAACCTACAAATTTGGAAAAGATCATTACAAACCCCATATCTGACAGAAGGCTAATATCCAAAATTTACAAAACTCAAGAAATTAAATGCCAAGAAACAAAATAATCCAATCAAAAAAATGGGGAACAGAGCTAAATAGAGAATTCACAAAGGAGGAATCCCTAATGACTGAGAGACACTTGGAGAAATGCTCAGCATCGTTAATGATTAGAGAAATGCACCTCAAGACAACTCTGAGATTCCATCTCACACCTGTCAGAATGGCTAAGATCAAAAGCTCAAAGGACAGCACATGTTGGCGAGGTTGTGGAGAAAGGGGAACCCTCCTCCATTGATGGTGGGAGTGAAAGCTTGTACAACCACTATGGATATCAGTCTGGTGATATCTTAGAAAACTTGGAATAGCTCTACCTCAAGACCCAACCATACCACTTCTGTGTATGCATCCACCTGGGCATCTTTCTGAGTCTGGGTTAGCTTACTCAGTATGAACTATTTTAGTTCCATCCATTTTGATGCAAATTGCATTATTTCCTTATTTCTGATAGGTGAGTAGTATTCCATGGTGTAAATGTACCACAGGTTTTTTATGCATTCTTTGGTTGAGGGTTAAAGTTGTTTCCAGTATCTAGCTATTACAAATCTAATCAAGAAATGGGAAACAGAGCTACACAGAGAATTCACAAAGGAGGAATCTCTAATGGCTGAGAGACACTTGAAGAAATCCTTAACATCCTAAATCATCAGAGAAATGCAACTGAAGATGACTCTGAGATTCCATCTCACACTTGTCAGAATGGCTAAGATCAAAAGCTCAAAGGACAGCACATGTAGGCAAGGTTGTGGAGAAAGGGGAACCCTCCTCCATTGCTGGTGGGAGTGAAGGCTTGTGCAACCACTATGGATATCAGTCTGGTGATATCTTAGAAAACTTGAAATAGCTCTACCTGAAGACCCAGCTATACCACTTCTGGATATACATCCAAACGATTCCTCACCAAACCACAAGGACATGTCCTCATCTATGTCTACTGTATTTTTTGAGTCAGGGTCTATCAGTTTACCTGAAACTTGCAGATTCCTCTAGACTGATTGGCAAGCGAGAATCAGAAATCCCCTTTACCTCCTCCTTCCTAGCACTGGGATTGCTGACATGCCATTGTTCTTTCTTCTTGAGAGTACAGAGCATCAGACTTAGGTCCTCATGCATGCAAAGCACTGGCAGAGTCCTCTGCCTAACCCCAAAACTTCCTTTTCATGCCTGTTACACTCTAGAGAGTTGCACATTGGGCAACTTAACAAATGCTTTTCTGTGGACATGTGTCCTTTCAAAGCTGTTGAGTGATACAGCCAAGAACTCACACTGAGTGCACATTTTGTAACTGGGGAACAGTGGTTTTCTATTTTCTTGAAGGTTTATATTTTTTAGAGGAGAAAATAGTTTACTTTAAGCTCATTATAGAGTCTATTTGAAATAGGCTTCACTATTGGCAGGCAGGAACATTGGGAACCTTATAGTATTGACTTTTAAAGCTAAGACTTAAATTTGCTTGAACTTTTTTTTTTCAAATTCTGCAGTACTGAATGTGCGTGTGTGTGTTATCAATTCTTCAATACTAATAGTGCCTGGGGTGCTCAGTGTCATGTCTAGAAAGACATCAGGAGTATAAAATAATGGGAAATTGATGTAGGCATTCAGGTTCTCTAAACTAGTTTTAGGGAAGATCAGAATCTTTTGATTATTGGCAAGGGCACTGGAAATGAATGTTCCAGTGTTTTAAATGAAATATATTAAAATATCTGTAGTGGGTTGAATAATGACCACTTAGACATATTGGTTCTGACTCTCAAGGACTTCCAAATGTTACTTTATGGTAAGGAAAACTGGTTTTGCAAGTAAGATTCACTTAAAGACTCTGGTGGGAGACTTACAGTAGATTATCAAGTAGAGCCTGGATGCTTCCTCAGAGTCTTACCAGGAGATAGAAGAAAGTGTTTTTATGGAGAAGAAGAGTAAGCAAGACTGAAGTAGTTGTCAGAGAACAGCAACAGGTCACAGATGCTGAAGCGGGAGCAGCCAAAGGCCAATCATCTGCCAAGAGCTTGCAGGAGACATCACAGCTCTGCCTGGACCTGGTGCCTGTCCAAACACTAGGCTTGACGCTTTCCTACTTCTAGAACTATGTAAGAATAAATACATGATGGGGGCTAGAGAGATGGCTTAACAGTTAAGAGTGCTTGCTGTTATTTCCGAGGACCCAAGTTCAGTTCCCAGAACCTACATTACCCAACTAATAACTGCTGTTAATCCAGCATCAGAGAATGTGAAACCTCTGGCCATTCTTGCCATCTATACTCACATGCACATATCCACATGAAGACATACACAAATGAAAAATAATGAAGTAAATCATAAAAAGCATTCTGTTGAAGTAAATACTTCTAATACATTAACATTTGAACATATGTTAAAGTTAGTTTCCTCAGTCTTCATGGTCAGTGTATATCTTATTCTTATAGTCAAAGGAATAAAGGGAATCTTACAATGTTACACAATACAAGTCTACAAGCTAACAATTTATCAGTGCACATCTGTAGAAGTATTTACAGGATGATATGAAACTACAGCATAAAGAGTAATGAATTCTAATGGGTAAAAGTGAAGGTAGTGAAAAATATCTCACAAATATATGTGATGAAAGAAAGAGAAAGAAAGAAGGAAGGCAAAGAAAGAAAGAAACAAAGAAAAGAAGGAAGAGGAAGGAAGGAAGGAAGGAAGGAATGAACGAACGAAGGTAGGTAAAGGAAGGCAGGCAATACAAGAGCAAACCAGCGACAAGATAAGATACAAGTAGGTGTTATTCATTATATTTTGAATATCTCCCAATCATCTATGTAGGCACAGTGTCTAGCTATTGGTGTTACTGATAATGAAGTAGGATTTTTGGGCAGTAGTACCTAATAGGAGGAATTAAATCACAGAGGGTGTATTCTTGACAGTAACATAGTGACATTTGAACCCCAGTCCTTCCCTTTCTCTGTGCTTTCTGGATACCATGAAATGAGAAACTTTCTTCATCGCATATCCATCATCATATTGTGTTTGCTTGACCATAGCCCCATAGATAAGAGATAAGAACTTACGGACTACAACTTCTGAAGTTGTAAGTCAAAAAGCCAAAACAAACAAACAATTTTTTTCTTCTCTTTAAATCTATTGTCTCAAATTAGTATGTTACAGTAATGGAAATATGATTAACTTAGCAGATATTTTAAAATATTTTGGTGATACAAAATTATATATCCATGGGAGAACTATGGGATAAAATGGAGGCAGTCATGAAAACTATGGTGATATTACTGATGTACATATAATGACTAAAAACCCTTGTGTTCTACAAGGAACATAAAAGTATTTTTGTCCCATATTCTAATGTCACTTTAGGCAGATATACTGTGAGTTTTGAGCAATGTCAATGTTTCATTGATTAATTCTATGTGAGTGTGTGTGTGAGTGTGTGTGTGTGTGTGTGTGTGTGTGTGTGTACTTGATATCCTTTATTTCCACTGCTTTTGAATGCCTATTATTTTTCATATATATATTCTTCTTTCATATAATACATCCAGACTGCACTTTTCCCTCCCTCCACTCCTCCCAGCCCCCACCTTCTCTTTTCCCTAGATCTCTAGAACAGGCTTCCCAGATATATAGGAGGAACACAACATTATAAATTAAAATAATTCCAGTGGTGGTTTAGTGTGTATATGTGCTGGCTAATTTTACATCACCTTTACCAAGAAATTCATTTGGGAAGGAAACTTACATAGAGAAAATATTCCCATCTGATTGACCTAAGGGTGAGCTTCTGGTGCATTTTCTTAGTTAACTATGGTTGTGGTAGGGCCTAGCCAATTATTGATAGTACCATCCTTGCAGGTATTTCTAGGGTATATAAGAAATAAAACTAAACAATTCATGAGGAGCAAGCCAGCATGCAGCATTTTCCATAGCTTTTGGATGAGTTCTTGTCTCTGGATTCTTGCCATGCTTGAGTTTCTGCCCCCATTTACAAAGGCATGGCTGTACCACTAGCTAGGGACCAAGTGTTCCAATAAATGAGCCTCTGGAAACATTTCATATCAAAACAATGGCAGATATAGAAAGTCTGAAATCGAAAGGTCCAAGAAAACTAGGTTTATGTGCTGGAGAGGAAGAGAAAAGTGTTAAGGAGGGGATAGTGCATATAGAACTATCAGACCTTACAGAAAATAGAGTTTTCTGTCTTAAAGTCTGTGTCTAAATGCTTATTTTTTACATGAGTTCAATAACAGCCATTTCTCCTCCTTGGTTTATCTGAATAAGGATATCGGGTAAATAGTTCTGCAGTATTCCATTTGGCTGGTTTCCAGATCTTTCTAATCATTTCTCTTCGCAATCTGAAGACTGTTTTCTTGTAGTACCTTTGGAATAGACTTCAGACCTCAAAGGCAGAGCAAAGTTTGGAACTCATCTTGGAGCACTAATCTCCCATGAATAAATAATTCAGAGCTGAGAGAATTTTTCACATAGGCTAAATTAAGAGAGCCTCATTTCACTTAGAAATGGATCATTTAAATCAGGAGTCACTGAGAGTGGGCTAAAGTAGGTACAGGACAAGTGTGGTTCTCCTAGCCAACTCAGCTTTTGTGAAAGAAATATCAGAGTCCCAAAAGTCTGGGTCAAGTTGTACTAAGAAGAAAGAAAAAAAAAACACCTATTTTGAAGTAAAAACTAATATTTTAGCATTTGTTTTCCATGAAAGATTAGAGACACTGTAACTAGTGTAACTTTGCTTCTGCAGAAAAATGGAGAAATCAAGATCCTTTTCTCATTTCCTTAATTTATTCTTCAAATATTTTACAAGCTAGATATTTTGGACTGCAAGAATCTATTTCAGTTTTGTTTACAAATTTTGTGTCTAAATTTTAATGTCATAATTTAATGGCTAAAAAATAGTGCTAAATCCTAAGCTATCAGAAGTACCAGCAACATATTATACATACAAATCTACTTTAAAAACATCCAAGGAATTTCTACAGAACTGAGTACATATGTGCTATAAACGACTGTGGGTTATAGGAAGATATTCCCAAATATGAGATTGTATCCTGTTAATATAGCATTTACTGAAATGAAAATAGTTATTTCTTTGCTTTAAAAAGGGATTCAAGCTGGGTGTGGTGGCTCAAGCCTCTAATCCCAGAATTTGGGAATTTGAGGCAGGGGGATTTCTATAACATCAAGGCTAGCCTGGTCTACAAAGTGAGTCCAGGACAGCCAGAGATACACAGAGAAACCCTGTCTAGAAAAATAGAAAAGGGGGGATCTAATAATATTCTAGAAGTAGTAAGATACTAAAACCTTACACACACACACACTTTTAGTATGCGGCTAATGTAAAATAGTTTTCTATGAGTGTCATGTTATCATACTGCTCCAAAATTTTTCATAAACCATTACCTTAAGACAACAGAAGTTAGTTTTCTTACAGTTCTGGATCCAGTAATCTATAAAATCTATAAGTATTATGATTAGGCCAAAGTCCATGTTTGAGTGGATACAATCCTTGTGTAGAATGTCGAAAGGTAAGTTCTTTTCTCTTCTAGCTGGAAGTATATTGGATTTTTGACCGCATCATTCTGATCTTTAAAGACACTATCATCTAATTTACTCTGGCTATGTCTTCTTATTATTCTCTTGGTGTGTGTGAGTGTGGTGTGTGTGTGTGTGTGTGTGTGTGTGTGTGTGT
>CAJQZJ010004770.1:107755-121507 GCA_907164525.1 Lophiomys imhausi
GGGGGGAGCAAGGACTAAGAAGAGAGAAAAAATAGTCATCATTACATGGATATTTAGATCCCAGTTGAATAATCCAGGATTTTCTTTCCATTTCAAGGTTTAAACACTAATCACATTTTCAAATGTCTCTCTACTTTTCCACATAAAGAACACTTACAGTTTCTATAGATAACAATATGGAACTTGTTGGTAGAAGCACAGAGGGAATATTTAGCACACTACATTATTTGATAAGCACATTTGCATTCCTGCTATGGAGTCACAATTTTGTTTAAGATTACATTGTTTGTGTAATATAAAAGCAATGGCCAATTGTGAGAGTCTATCTCTGCTTTCTATAGGCCATAGCTATGAATGTCTCTGCCATTCAATTTTGGCAAATAAGATGCAGGAAAGCATCATTCTGGGAGTTACTTCTCAGAATTGGATTTGATAAATGCAACAGATTGGAGTAAGATCCTCTCTGCCCTTGTTTTGCACCTTGTTTCTGAGGCTAGAACCTTAGAGAAAGACGGAGAGTGTAAGAATGGTAAAATTGAGAACTGAAGAGATGGCTTGGTCAATAAAGTGCCCTCCACATAAGCATGAGGACTAGAGTTGTGAACCCTAGAACCTACTTCAGAGGTCAAATATGATAGTTCTAATGTGTTCTGAGGCATCCATCCACCACAGAAGACCACTGAGACATGGTTCAAGCCAATACAAAGTCTTTATTAGTTGATTGGCAACTGTGTTCAAAATTGGTAAGTGAGTGCAGTTCAAAGCCTTTCTCAGGGTGAGCTTTTAAACACAAAAACCACATCCTGGCTTGACACTCCTTAGGTACCAAGTACCTCTATCCTGAAGTGGAATTGCAGAGGCAAATAGTGAGTTTAGTACATTTAGTGACTTTCCCAGAACTGTGGACTTTAATGGATTAGATATTTATTCTCATTTTGGCAGGTGGTGCTGTCTGTGTGCTGGGTTCCAAGGCCTGAATGGTACTTCCATCATAGGGTCAGTCGTAGTAAGGTCTGGGGACCTACTATGCTCTGGGGGGGGGGGTCTGTTGAAAGTTTTTAACCTCAACATTGATGGGGAAGAGAAAGTGAGACCCTGAAGCTCACTGACCAGCCAGCCAATTAATGCATGAACTGCAAGTCCGGTAAAAGACACTGTCTCAAAGACCTACAACAGATGAATAACTGAGGAAGACAGGACAACACTAAGTAAGGAGGTATCCAATCCTTGTGCTGTGGTTTTTGTTTCATAACATATAACACTTAGAAGAGGCATTGTCCTAGAGTACAAGATTCTTCAGTTTAAACACACACACACACACACACACACACACACACACACTTCACATATATCTATACCTATATAACTATGTATGAAAATTTCTAAAGTAATATATTTCTATGTGGCTCCTTGAACATCACTTGTGTTAGGTTTTCCCATATTCCTTTGCCTGCCATCCCATTCCACCCCTGATTTGAAGCTTTTGCCCTTTCATTTCCCTTCCACCTTCAAACCATGAGTGTTCTACTACCCTTCCCTAATGTAACCATTTTTAACTTCCTGGCTCTAATTAGAACACTCAAATATAAAGACTCAAAACCAGGATCCACATATAAGAGAGAAAATAGAGGATTTATCTTTCTGAGTTACCTCAGACAAGCACTTGTGTCTAAAACAACTGAAGATACACCAAAAAGAAAGAAAGAAAGAAAGAAAGAAAGAAAGAAAGAAAGAAAGAAAGAAAGAAAGAAAGAAAGGAAGGAAGGAAGGAAGGAAGGAAGGAAGGAAGGAAGGAAGAAAGAAAGAAAGAAAGAAAGAAAGAAAGAAAGAAAGAAAGAAAGAAAGAGAAAAGAAAAAAGAATATTATAAATCAATCTCACAGATGTAGATGAACATAGACACAAAAATATTAATAAAAAACTTAAAAATTTAATTAGGAATACATCAATCAGAACTCTACCATGATAAAGTCGCCGTTTTATATCCCTTCATAACAGGAATAGTCCAATGTTCATAAATAAATCAATGTAATCTACCAAATAATAGACTCAAATAAAAACTACATGATTATCTCATTAGATCCAGAAAAGACTTTTGACAAAATTTAATATTCTTTCATGATATAAGTACTGGATAGACTAAGGACACAGGAAGCAACTCAGCATAATAAAGACAACTTAAAAGTCTACAGCACACATTCTACTAACATGAAAAGATCTGAAGTATTTCACCAAAACCAGGAATATGATAAAGATGTCCACTCTATTTTCTATTCAGGAAATCTTAGGTACTGCAAGAAGACAGGAGAGAGAAGTAGAATGGATACAAAGGGGAAAGAAGGAAGTCAATGTATCCTTATTTGCAGATAATATGATAATATACATAAAGGGTGCTAAGGACTTCACATGAAAACTATTACAGCTGAAAAATACTTTCAGCAAAGTGTCATGATACACATAACATTCATAGCCTTTTTATATTCAAAGAACCAAAATATTGAGAAAGAAACCAGGGCAGCACTCTTATTTTTCTACATCTTACAAGAAGAAACTAAAAGGGAGATTCCAGATACTACAAGATAAACCCCTCATTGGGATTGGCTAAGAGAGTGAATAAATTAAAGGGATTACCTAATTATCTTTGAATAACTTCTTTTAATTTTTATTAAAATTAAATAATTATAATTCAGTTTAAGGTGGAATGTGTCTTTTAATCAAAATAGGATTTCTCCTTCAAAAATAACACCTAGTTGATACATAAGGAGGCTTCTGACACATACTACCAATGATGCTGCAGAAAGAAAACATTTCACATATCACCTGTTTTGAAAATGAACTAATTGAAAACACGAGTCTAACAATTAATTGTCTGTCCCAAAATTTGTAGCAGGGATCCGGGCCAGTGGGTTCAAGAAAACAACCAAAAAAATGTGTTTCTTTCTTGTCATTGAAAATAAGTAGACAATTAGGGCAGAATGAGTAATAGCATCTTACTCTAAGACATGCTGAGTATCTGATGAAAGAGTCCCATCCTCTGGGACCTCGAATCTTTGGAGGAAGGGAATACTGAACAGCTTGTGAATAAACCCATGATTCACAAAGGCAGAATCTAATACAGTTCTTCCTCACTGGATTGAGATACCAAATGCTTATTTTGCATGTAGGGTTCTGGAATGAGGTGTTTATGCATTTGTATCCCATTTTTCCTTATATGTGAGGGTGTGTGATAATTAAAGGAAATGGCAGGTTTCCATAGCAACATAATAGAAAAACTCATAACATGGAAGTGATGTGATATAAATATTTTTTTCCTCCAAGGTATAGAATGGAATACAATAAACACTGTGTAGTTATCAGGCAACTGCAGACATCTTGGGTAATTCAGGAGACACTTAATTTAATTCATTGTTGGTTGCCACGCAGTTGCTCAAGCCATGTCATTCCCACGGCTCTTCTCCTTCTTCCCTCTGTGTGCAATTTAAGTTGAAATTGCCTTGGCCTGCAGAGTAATTAATTGATAACAGCCTAGCAACACAGGTGACAGAAAAGAAAGGGAGAATATTTGGGTTACTTAAATAATGTTACCAACAATTTGCTTCTCTTTACATTCTGATTCAATGTTCAGTGGTGTGGTTTCAAAAATATTTTTCACCAGGATACAGTTATGCTTGGCACCCTTCTAAACCTAAATGGAAATTGCACATAATATTTTATCATCCTAAATTATATCCTCCCATGCTAAGAGGCCCAAAAAAGTGAATTCTATTACCATGGACAGTTTTGTAAACTGTCCAGTTTAGTAATTCAATTTGAACTGAGATCAGTTCATTCATTAGCCAACAGCAATGACCTATGACTTTTTTCCCAATATTGCTCGCTGAAAAATGCTGACCACAAGTCACAAAGAAGAGCTGGGCTATAAAGTATTAATGGTGTGTAATTGGGGACACAGTGACTCCTGCAAATGTGATATAAAGTGGGAGAAAACATGTTTAAAGGATGGAGTAATGTTGGTAATACTCACTTGACATTCTCCCAAAGCATGTGGAAGGCTGGTGTCTATGAAAAAAAAAATTGTTCGGGAAAGCCTGAATTAGTTCCAATTGAAGAAAGGGAAAATTGAATTCTAAGTTGAAATAAAGGAAATGCATGCCAGCCTTCATGAGTGACCATTTTCTTCATTCAGAGCCCCGACATACTCTATGTATTAGCTCCTTGTTTTTGCCTTCTTGCCTTTCCTTCCTTCTCTTCAGCTTTCCTGAACTTTGTGTTTCAAAAACTTGTTACACTCATTTTCCCCATTTAGTAACTAGACTACTTCTGTCCTTCTACTGTAAATGCAGTAGATGGATGCCTCACACTGAAATTTGTTTCATGTTTTTAACTCTAAGTCTGTTCGAGGCAATGATGAAGTGTCACAGTTGTTAGTATAACTTAATATAATTGTGTTTGTTTCACAGTTCCTCTCTTAACCTGGCTATCATCCAAATAATTTGAGATTCTATCATATTATTTGTTAAACAAGCTTCACAGCACAAGAACTTAGCAGCTTTTACTCTAGTCTTAACCCCCTAAGCTAATCTGGCTCCCTTCCAGAGTAAATCCAAGTGATACTTGCACATTGTGTCTTTCCTGCTTCAACTGGTTCTCTACTAGTGTCTCCTTCTCCTCCCCTGTGCCTGAATCTTCTGCTCCTCCCTAACTCCTCCTCCCATGAAGGGTCTGAAGTCCAGACCTATTCTCTCCCCTGCTCAGTGATTGGATATATGCTGCTTTATTGGTATATCAGGGGACAATTGGGGATCAGTGTTTGTACAACATTGAGAAATGAGATTCTCAGAACAAGGATTGCAAACAGATATGGGGGGATACAGGAAGTCAGCATTTGAATTACACAATAACCCTATGCCTACACACAATTGTTAGCTCTCAACTTTTGCTTTTCAGAGTTATTTCAGAACTTCTGTTGATCATGAGACATTCTCATCCCTTGGATTCTAGTGGGAATTTGTTCTGACTTTTTAATGGTACCCTTGTCTCACTGTAGCTACTAGTCCCTCCATCACCCCATCATCATGGGTAGATAGCCGTACCCTCCAACATCACTCTGGTCTATTTATCTTTAATCTTTTTATTTCATATGTTTGTCTGCAATATATCTCCAATCTACAATCTACAACACAAGTAGTTATCCACTTAAATTATATTACATCTTCTTTCTAAAGCAGTTTTATTTATATAACTCAACATCCAAGTTGCAATACATGTAATCATCACCATCTTTCTGACGATGAGTGAAGATTCTCCCTGACTTTTTATTCTTGCTCCTACTATTGCTGAATTCATAAATCAAATGACTATTTTTCACAATGTGGGATGTACATTTATTCAGATCCATCCCACAAGTGGGAGGATTCTGTATAGATTTTGAAGGTTTTGCTGATATTGTTATTACTTAGGCGATTTTAAAGACTCGGGCACTTACAACTGAATGAATCTCATTGACATTTTGAGGCAAAATTCCAAGGAGGAGCATAATGGAGGGCAGGGTATGGTTCTATTTACAAAATATTAAACTTGGTATTCCCACAGGTCATTGAGATATCATATGTGTAGTTAAGATTTATGAACCTGGAACTAGAAAAGCTCATCCTGAGTGAGCTAACTCACACTCGGGAAGATGTACATGGCATCTACACACTTATAATTGGATTTTAGCCATATACTACAGGAGAACTATTCTACAACCAACACACCAAAAGATCAGGAACATAGACTTTGTTACTTATCAAGGGGACAATTTGCCCTAGAGGTGCTACCATGTAGGCCCCCAGCACAAGAGGAAGCTCTTAGCCCTCATAGGACTGTTGAACTGAGAGGGGCTGATATGTAGGGGACACTCCACATGGGAGGATTGGGATGGGTGGGAGAGGGAGGAGAGGGTGGGAGGGTGAAACCTGGAAGAGTAGAAAGAGGGCACTATGATAGAGATGTAACTTGATGTAATAAATGAACATTATAATAATAAAATGAAATAAAATAAAGAGTAAACATAGGATATAGAATTCGTATAAATTTATCATGTCTAAATTCTTAAAACATGGTAAAATAGATGAAGAAGAACTGGAGGCTGCTGGAGGTAACCTGAAAAGTGCCCCAGAGTCAGGCCTAGAGCATTCCAGCACTTTCACTGCTTTCCAAAGCAAGCAGAGAAAGCACCTGCTGGAAATAGCAGCCAGTGTTTGGGAGAGAGAACCAAAGGTAGAGTGTCATTAAAGAGACTTGAAGAGGGATCTCAAGAAGGGAACAATCAAGTCTGTGGAGTCATAGCTGCTGTGATTGTGAGGTAGGTGGTAGGTCTCAAGGAAACCAGGGACAATTGGCTGAGGTGCCAATTAACATGAGAAAGCAGACACTGGCCAGCTGTCACAGAATCACTCAGGACCTATGGCTCCTCCAGGCACTCCTCACCTGGCCCCTATGCTAAACCTTTCTAACATAGGGGCTGGGCTTAGTTTCCATTCCCCTAGCTTCTGATTTCTACATGATTCCTAAATGATTCCTCAGACAATATGACTAAGTGCTCTCTTGACTTTGTTCTTACTTCCCTTGGCTCCCATAGGCTCTATTGGTCTTCTTGGCCTCTTTCTCCTGGCTCTCCTCCTCTGGGCTCAGTCACTCTTTTCATGGCTTAGTTCAGTCTGGACACTTCCCAATACCTCTGGCTGTACATTTCCTCATACCTACATTAAAACTGTCCCCTCAGCCATACCTAGTTGCAGTCATGTCCTCATTTTCATTCAGTAAGGAGGCCTGTCAGGGAAGGCTCATCCATTAGGGTCAGGAGCACGGTGCTGAGTACCTGTGATGGTTGAAACCTTCAAACATTTTCATTTTTAGCTAGTTTAAATTTTTTTAAGAATCTATTTAATATAAAAATGGATACATATCAATCTAGCCTGGATTGTATTTGTCTTTATAATAATAAAGTCAGACAATCCTAAATACTGTCTAGTGGTGAAAAGGCACACAGGGAAAGTACTGTACTCCTGCTAGGCATCAGAGAAGCAATGAGCATGTCACTCTTCAATGGATACAAAGAGCTTTGAAGGAGCACTGGCTATAGAAAGCTGAGAGAGAGAGAGAGAGAGATAGAGAGAGAGAGAGAGAGAGAAGAAATGGAACATGAAGACTGGGTAGCATTTTAGGAAACCTTTAAAATAATTCTACCAAGGACTCCAAAGAATGAGAATCACAGATAGAAAAGATGTTATACTAAAGGAAGTTTTTGTTTTGTTTTGTGTGATATGGAGTCAAAGCAAGCCTGGGGGTGGAAGGGGAGGAGACATATTTGTGTATGTGTCTTTGAAGAAACTGGGAACACATTTTTCAAAAGATAAAGTGGAAGGATCAGAGTCCCTCAGAAGCATTTGATGGGTCAAGCTCTTAATAGTTTCTACTCTGGAAGTGAAATTGAAAGTTAAATCATCAACTGAGGGCAAGGAAGTTTGTGGCAGATGGGAGATTTGAAGAAAGAGGACAAAATACTACATAGTCACTTTTATATTGAGAGAACAGATTATTTAAGGCAATCCAATGAGGTTTCTGAGGAAGAGAGAATGTAAGGAAATTGAAAATGTTAACAGCGGTAAGTTATCTCTAGGCAGTAAGATAAAATGAGATTTTTATATTTTTAAATAATGTTTTGTTTGAAAGTCTTTGTATTGATATACAGTTTCAAGCTATTAAAATTAAAAAAACTATCTTTAATGTCTTTTGGTTTTCTATTTCCTATCAGATTTTCTTTTCTTGGCAAGCTTGTATCCTGTCATAAATATTTTATAGGTTATTTTAACTGACATTTGTATTGCTACATTGCGTTTGTAATGAAATGACCAACTCCTTCCCAATAGCAAGTATGTATTTGAGGTTATTTGTTGGGTTTAATATGTCAGTTTGCACAAATGTCTTACATGTGAAACTTCACTTACAAACGAGATTTCTGTTGCATCACTTTTCTATGGCGGAGCTTCAGCTCTTCCTTAGGACATTGTGCTATCCAATATATCCATTATTTTACAAATATTGCCATTGCCCTTCCAAATGCCTGCCAGTTTTTGTTGATATCATGTACCTGAGATGTCATGAGGAACAGAGCCAGAAGGATGCAAAGCCGTGTCTGGATATCCCCAGGGGATATGCCACAACCCCTATGATCAGTTTACTATGCTTTACGATAGTGGCCTCCATAGTGATAGTGGGTGTGGCGTTGGTAACAGTGTTCCTTTTGGTGGGAACAGTGGGGGTTCTCTATTCAAGTGCCTGCTAGAGGATACCCATTGTAGTTGTGACTTCATGGCTTCTAATCTTCACTGTGAATTGGTGGTATGGCTGTTCTCTCTCTAGCAAACACAGAAAGATGCGAGGCTGGGGGAATAATTGAATTAGTGCTACAGAGGTGGATGAGATGAGAGCCGGAGAAGGGAAACATGAAGAAATGAACACATGAACCAGTCCCAGAAACCATGCCTCTGGATTTCTGTAATCTTTCTTACCTCCTCGTTGTTGGTGGCCCTACTGAGGAACTAACTGAATGATACCAGGCCATGAAGCCACCATCACCTGCGGCTGTGGCCCCCCACCAGCCTTTTAGTGAGATTTGGTGACTTAATCTTAGTTTCACTACTATTGTTAAAATACATTCTGTTCCATAAATGTCACACTGGCAATAAGTATTTGTGCCACATAAATCAATACCCTATTTTTGAACTTTCCTACATAACAAAACCACAATGTTTAATTTCCTTTTCATTAAAAAATGAATTTGGAGTCTTAAGTAAAACGAATCATACATAGTAGTCAGTCAGTGTCATATGTCTATTGGATAAACATCATTATCCTTATTATTGGCTGGAAGCAATCACATATTCATTAGTAATCAAGCATGTGTTCCTGCTTAGCTTAGAAATGCATTATGCAGTTCATGTGTTCCCTAACCACAAGGCAGGGCTGGTGGGTGACAGGAAAAAGTCCATCTGTTGATCATTCATGAATGGGATTATTAGATACAAAGCCAAGACTACAATCTCTCGCCAGCCCTCCCTTCCTCATTCCAATAACCCCGAGCAATGTAGGGCAATGTGCGGTCAGGTCATTGGTAAAGCTAAACTACTGTCTCCCAGGGACTTATCCTCCCAACTGTTCAGATGGCTTAGCTTTCTCCTGGACTGCTCTGGCTGCTGACATGAAGGATGTGATGCCCTCTGAAATTATGACATTCATGAGACCTGATGCAGATCCTGCTTTTCAGGGCGGTGGCCTGGTAGCACATTGCAGTCAGTTAAAATTAAGAGATTAAACATCATATGATAAGTTCTGAAGCAAATCTCTTATTTAAAAGTATAGTGTTAGAATCCAGGCATGGTGGTACATGCCTGTTATCCTGCAGAGGCCAGTCTGGACCAGCCTTTGATATACAATGAGGTCCTGACTTGCTGAAAGAAAAAATACAGTGTTATCTATAGTCATTAATTCCATGAACATTTTTACATGCCTGGCTTATATTTGACTGAATATTAACATCAGGATTAGAGATGAGGAAAACATGGTTCTGGCCCTCATAGGATCATAACTACTAGAAAGGTGGCCAATGGCTCTGTTGACCACATTCGCTTCCACCATAACTGGTAGATCCTCCAGTTTTTCATAAAATCTAATTGTCGATTAAAGAGTCAAATCACATACTAGCTTAACATCTTGACACGCAGACCCTGATCAGGAGGTCTCCAGTTGTATGATGTCACTGCTGCCATCAACAATGTGCTCTTGGTTTGTTTGTTTGTTTCCTTAGCAGTGATAGAAGACAGCGTAAGACCTTATCAAATGTCAGAGCATAAGGTCTTTATCTTAGGTAGAACTCACAGTTAGTCTTGACCATGCTAGGACTGCTATCTTTGTTATAAAAACCATGGAAGGTTTGAGCCCTATCAGCCCCTTGGTAAAGATTAAGTTTTGAAAGGTAACTGGCCTATATACTGGTGTCGCTGTGGGGTACCTTACTTTGGCTGTGGTATAGGAATTTTCCTGTTCTACCTCCCAAGGAGCCAAGTGTGGCCCGCATTCCTGAAATCCCAGCACTTGGGAGACTGAAGGAGGAAAACTACTGTGAGTTGAATCCAAGGGCCAGCTCTGAAGAGATACCTAGTCAAACCTTGTCTTAGAAATAGCAGAGAAGGCCCTTAGAGGAAAGTTGTTCTTAGTTACCCCTTTTTACCCTGTCCTCAATGAAGACTGACAAGAGTGGGGGGTGATCTGGGGAAGGAGGGATGCAGAGAGAGGAATTGGAATGCTTTTGGTATTAGGGACGCTGGGGTTTGGAGAGTCAAGAACTCTGTCACTGTGCTAAACACTAGTCCTGGGGTTCTTTTTCCCTTTGTACCCTTTAGTCTCTGGCCGCAGTGAGCATTCAGTGTTTCAGAGAAACTGTATTCCTTATCATCTACAAATAGCTCTCAATTGCTCTCCTCTGACCAGAACTGTCATCTACCTCCCTATTCCGTTTTCTGTTAACTCTCATGCAACCCTCAATGCCTGGCTTGCTGCCTCAGACTATATCCTTCATCAGATAGGCTAATTGCTGCTAATGGTCTGCATCAAAGGTTTTCACTATATGCTATAATATCCCATATACTGTAGATATATTGTTATATATTATAGAAGATACACTATTTATATAAAATATCTCTATACTATGCACTACTATACTACTCTGAAGAATATGCTGTATGTATACTCACACCATTTTAGATAAAGTATATTTTCTTCACTACATAATATTTATACTATTCCCCAGTGTACATCGTAATAGTATATGTCATTTGGTTAAATTCTCCAGTAAAAGTTATACAAGATTAGAAACAATTTCTATATTTTCTCAGAAACTTGACTAGAGAATGATCTTCTGAAGGCAACTAATATTGAGATTGCTGATGGAAAGTGTGTGAATTTATAGCAATATGTGGGAGGGGAATGGCTTGAATGAAAATACAAGGGCAGAAATATGCACCTGTAAAAAAGCATCTAAACTGCTTTGTTCTAAATTGTAGTCTCTTAGCATGAAATTTGTCTGTATGAGACATTGTGGGAAAAATGGGAATATTCACTGGTCTCTTTTGAGTATGGGGATGATCACTGATCATTCAGTAATGAAAAGCAATTTCTCTCATAGGATGATACATTGAATGACACTTCCAGGGATACATTGAAATATTATAAACTGACCAGAGCAGTCTTTCTTCTCTGGGACATCTTTCCTTCATGTCTATAAGCTTGGCTCCAAAGACACTGGAATATTTTGTTTGAGAATCTCTCTCTTTCCCTCTCTCTCTGTCTCTCTCTCTCTGTCTCTCTCTCTCTCTCTCTCTCTGCTCTCTCTCCTCCCTCTCTCTCTTTCTATGTATGTGTGTGTGTGTGCCATTTTTAAATCATGATTAGAACAAATAATTTTCCACTTAGAAGTTGTCTTTATGATCTCTTCTTTCAGACATAAAACAACAATAAGGTCATCTCGGTGAAGACTGCTTAAACCCATCATTAGAAAGTGATATTGCTACAGTAGTAAATCCCCAGAAAAGGAAAGAGTCACTGTTTCTAAACTGGTTGCATGTCTATTTAGGGGACAGATGGACCTTGTCTGCCTTTTTGTTGCTGGATGCAGCACCCAATTCAGCACAGTCCTTTACAGATGATTGCTAGATGGAATTGTAAAGCATAGTTCTCTTTGTTCAGCATTCATGGGGATGCAATCAAGACTGAGTTGGATTTTTTTCCCTCTCTCTTCAAATGAATGTGTCTATCAAGAGAAAAAAAGAAAACAGGCAGGCTCATGTGTGACTATAGTAATATCCTAAGTGTCAGGAGGAAGCTGAAAGGTGAAGTGAAGGTTGGAAAGAATGCATGGCATCAGCCTGACAGGATGGGGAGTACTCAAGCAACAATACTAAACTAGAGAGCAGGTGCAGATTTTGACAGGCACAGTTATTTGGGAGAAGCTTCTGCAGGAAACAGAGGCTGAGTTGAGAGCTTAAAGGAAGGCAAAGGGAGTGCCATGGATGGCAGAAGCCTGGACTTTGCCTGTCTGAGGACAGATAGAAACAGATTAATTCACCCCTGGTCAAGGGAATGCCAGACATTCTTAGAATTTTCCCCATAAATTACTCTGAGGTGTTTTGATTTGTTTTGTTATGCACAAGCAAAAATAAAGAATATTCTGGTTAGAAGTTTCATTTTACTTGTTCATTTGCTGCATGGCTTCTCCGTGATGCAGGTCCTTCTGATTTGAAAGTCAGTTTTCCTTTCTGTAGCTCAACTTTCCTAGATTGTTTGTTCCTTCTTCCTGCGAAGTCTGCAGATATTTTTTGTCTGTTTGTTTAATGAGTTCCCATTCTTGCATCCCCAAAGCTGCCCTGGACTTCCTTGTGTCCTTCCAGTTGTGCACACAGATTCAGTGTTCCCAGCCTCTTACTAAGCTCCTACCTACTCTGTGGGGTAGCTGACCTGGAAAATTTGCAGATCTAAAAATTATCCTATCCTGTTCTAAACCTTTCTTCCTGTTTTGCACTCTTTCCTGTTTTTCCTGAGGTCTGCAGGATTCACAGTTATGTTTTATTTGTTTGTTTCCCATTTGATCAACTTTACCCATTTTTCTTTTCTTTTGTTTTGTTTTTTTCTCTTCTCCATGTCTTCCTTTACATTCCTTCTGCTATATCAGTGGCCCATTGTGATATCCTTCTTTCCTCCAGCTTCCAGCTGCATCCTTTTGCTAATGCTCAGTCCTTCATCACAATAATCATGCCATTATAAATCTAGCAAATTAAACTGAAGCAATGTCTACTATTTCCCCCTGGCATTATTGTACAAGAAAAATCAGCAAAGATTTAATGCCACACAGAACACTGGATAGGTGGTATAACTCTGACAGATAGTTCCCCTGCTCTAGGGAGATTTTCATTTTACATGAGTGGACTTTGAAACCTAAGCACTTAAAACAGAGTAAGGCGGGACCTTCATCTCATTAACTAATTTTCACGTAAACTCATTTGTTTTAACATCGCTGATGCATTCTTCATGTATTTTTTTAAAACAAATTCATGATCGCTACCAACCGACATAAACTGTTTAGGATAATTAAGAAACGGAAACTAATAGTCATGAAAACGTGTCATTTTGTTAGTTACTATGACACTCTATCACAGTTATTTTCTAAGCTACTCAGATATCAAGTTGCTAAGAGACAAGCAATATTTGCTTATCTAAATATAAGAGATAGATAGGGCATCTTCAAAACCTCAAGAGATCTGCAGAATATGGCATTCAAAGATGTTTTCTTAACTTAAGATTTTTTGATATCGAGACATGTCAGCTCCTGACAGCACCCCCTATATTACTCCAAGTAGAAGATGAGCATCGAAGAATCTCCAGTGGGAGAGGATTAAATTGGTGGTAAGCCATTCTCTTGGCAAGAAAAACCACTTGCTTCAACTGTAGACAGACTTCTGTCCAAAAAGGACAAAACTTGGAAGCAGGTAAGTCGACAGCCTAGCTCTGCCAAGACAGGGTAGGTAAGTCCTTCATATTTCCTGCTCTACAACCAATGTCTGTCAGAGAAATGGGGCCAAATGGCTGAAAATTGATGCTGTAATGTATGGAAAGTCTTGCTTTTTGTGATTGTTTTCATGAGAAAGGCACCTATAGG
>CAJQZJ010004770.1:121907-133223 GCA_907164525.1 Lophiomys imhausi
AGAAGGGAAGAGGATGGGGGTTTGAGGGGGAGGAGGGTGGAAGGGTGAGACTGGAGGGGGGAGTAGGGAGGGGATTGTGATTGAGATGTAACTTGAAGAAATAAAAGATAAATTATTAAAAAAAACAAATTCATGACTTTATGTATTTAAAAATAAATCATTTCCTGCTGGGCTGTAACTTATTATTAGAATGTCTGTCTGCCATGCATGAAGCCTGAATTGGAATCCACCACAGGGCAAGTTTTATGAAGTAGGTAAAAATAAATACTTAAACCACCTACTTAACCATAGATGGTGTGATTCCTTAAAAATTGTAATATAACAATATCTTATTACTTGGTTTTGGACTTCAAAAACTGGTTGGTTTGGAATTGAAAACTTACTTACTTTGGAAGATGGATGTTCTCTTAGTAAAATATACTCATGAGCATATAACATTTGGTTTGGTTTACTTCAAATACTAAAGCAAATATGTCAAGTGAAATGTTTACTTTGTCAATAAATATTGTAAAAGGAACTACACTGTAGCTTTTGTAAGAAAGGCATATTTACTCATTTTAAAACCAGTTAAAATGAAAAAATATATCTTTTTTGATAAATGTTGCATGTTGTCCCAGGATATCCATTTTTCTTTCTCACTTGAAAGTTAATTATCTGAAGTTGTCTGTTGTGATATAGAAGAAAACTTTCCATGGCCAATCTGAGAAAGAGTATCTGTAACGGTTAATAGGATCTGGACTATGGGACTTGTGGTTACTGTGGCCACATTTACTGAATTGCATCCTGGAGACAAGAGAGATTAGAATAGGGAGAAATTTTTAAATGACATATCCATTACTGAAATGGAAGCCTGCCTCCTAGGACTATATCTTTAGTGAAAATATTATTGTCAAATGATATTTTTCAGAAAATGAAGTTATAATTATCTCAGCATTCTGAGAAACCTTAGAAGCATTGTGGTCCCAAAACCTCACAGTTCTCAATGAAATTTTGCAAATGTTTTCTAACACTTGCTTATAACATTTTGATACACACTTATTATGGCATAGTTTCCCCTCAATCTTTAAGTTTGAGACATAAATTATTAAGACATAAATCCCTATGTGATGATATTTTGAAATTTGAATTTGGGGGTTGTTAGGATTAGATGATGTTTTAAAGGAGGATGCTCAAGATGAGACTAAGAAATTTAAGGGCAGAGACACCAAGGAGCTTGCTGCTACCTTTGCAAGAGGCCACATGAGGCATAATGAGATGACAGTCACACTAAGGGAGGAAAAGAGCCCTCTCCAGATCTGCCTATGTTGCCCTTGTAATTTTAGGTGTACAACCTGAGAAACCTCACAACAATAAATTGTGTTGGGCTAACTAGTCTGCAATGTTTATTTATGTCAGTTGGAGCTAAGAAAACACTTAATTGCATTGACAATTGTGCTCAAAATCCTACATTGACTGCATAATATAAAAATGAGACACAGCAGAGGAGTGGGATAGGCAGGAGACAGGGAAAGAGTGGGAGAAGGGGATGTGATTGAGATGTAACTTGAATTAATAAACATATAAAAAAGAAATTGAAAGATTTTATTATTATTCTTAATGTTTATTCACTACTTCAAGCCACATCTCCATCACAGTGCCCCACTCCACCCCTCCCAGTCCCACCCTTCCACCCTCCCATCCTAGTCCTCCAGAGTGGGGTGTCCCCACACATCAGTCCCCCACCCCAGTTCAGCAGTTACATGAGGGCCAAGAGCCTCCTCATATACTGGGGGCCTAAAGGCAGCACCACTAGGGCAAAGCATCTCATTGACAGGAAACAAAGTCTATGTTCCTGTTTTCTTTGGTGTGTTGGTTGTAGAATAGTTATCTTGTACTACATGGCTAAAGTCCAATTACAAGTGAATAGATGCCATGTGCATCTTTTTGAGTCTGAGTTAGTTCACTCAGGATGAGCTTTTCTAGTTCCATACTTTTGGCTACAAATGATTTCATTGTTTCTGATGGCTGAGTAGTATTCCATTGTGTAGATGTACCACACAGGTGTTTTTTGTTTTTGTTTTTGTTTTTTATCTATTTATTGGTTGAGGGACATCTGGGTTGTTTCTAGTTTCTAGCTATTACAAATAAAGCTGTTATGAACATAGATGAAGAAACGTCCTTGTGGTTTGGTGCGGAATCATTTGGATGTATAACCAGAAGTGGTATGGCTGGGTCTTGAGGTAAAGCTATTTCAAGTTTTTTAAGATATCGCCAGACTGATTTCCATAGTGGTTGTGCAAGTTTGCACTCCCACTAGCAATGGAGGAGTGTTCCCCCTTTTCTACAGCCTCGCTAGCATATGCTGTCATTAGAATTTTTGATCTTAGCCATTCTGACAGCTGTGAGATGGAATCTCAGAGTCATCTTGAGTTGCATTTCTCTGATGATTAAAGATGTTGAGCATTTCTTCAAGTGTCTCTCTCTCGACCATTAGAGATTCTTCTTTTGTGAATTCTCGGTGTAGCTCTGTTTCCCATTTTGTGATTGGATTACTTGAATTGAAGGTCCAGAAATGAACCCACACACCTATGGTCACTTACTCTTCGACAAAGAAGCCAAAACTGTACAATGGAAAAAGGACAGCATCTTCCACAAATGGTGCTCATCTAACTGGATGTCGACATGTAAAAGAATGAAATTAAACCCATACTTATCACCTTGCACAAAACTTAAATACAAGTGGATCAAAGACCTTAACATAAAGCCCGACACACTAAATCTAATAGAAGAGAAAGTAGGGAAAAGCCTCAAGTTGGCACAGGTGACAACTTCCTGAACAGAACACCAAGAGCTCAGTCTCTAAGACCAACAATCAATAAATGGGACCTCATGAAACTGAAAAACTTCTGTAAGGCAAAGGATACTGTCATTAGAACAAAACAGCAACCTATAGATTGGGAAAAGATCTTTACCAACACTACATCTGACAGAGGGCTAATATCCAAAATTTATAAAGAACTCAAGAAATTAAACACCAAGAAAGATTTTATTTTTAAAATCCCTCTTAGAAATCCTGTACTAGCATTGGTTTGGGTGTCAAATATATACTCTCCTCTCCCCCCCACCTCTTTCTCTGTGTATGTTTGTGTGTATGTGTGAGTGGTTGTGTGTGTGTGTGTGTGTGTGTGTGTATGTGTGCACATGTACACGCACACGTGTGCATGTGTGAATACATGTTCCTTGGGTTATGTGCACACATAATATGATTTTAGACACACACCAAACATCATCATATCCATATTGTTAAATCTTAATCTTGTCCCAAAAACGAAAGCCATCAGTTTTAGTTATTTTTTGATTGCTGGGATGAAACATTCTTACCAAAATCAACTTGAAGAAGAAAGGGCTTTATTACAGCTTACACTTCCAGTTAACAGACCATCACTGAGGAAAGTCGGGACCCTGTGGGTAGGAACTGAAGCAGAGACCATGGAGTTATGCAGCTTACTGGCTTACTTTCTCTCCATGCTTAGCTAGTTTTCTACGCAGCCAGGGCCTACTTCCCTAGGGATGTAAAGCCCAATGCTACATCAATTTGCAATCAAGAAAATATCTGAAAGACATGCACACATGTAATCTCACACATGGAGCCATTTCCTCAAATGAGGTTCCCTTTTACTAGATGATTCTAATTTGTCTCAACATAACAGTAAAAGGTAACCAGTACTCTGTGTCCTCTTTCCTGAGCAGTATCCAGTGGAATCTATAGGGACCCTTTGATTCTATGGCTCATATGTCTACTCAGTATATTGGCCAGGTCCCTCAGGATAAAACTTCTCTCAGAGAGATTTATACATTTACAGAGAAGATGGCACAAAAGTTGTAAAGAAATGCTAACTATATAATATGCTGACTATATAATTTTATGAATTATTTATAAATACTGGTACTGTAGATGAACACATTATCAACAGCAACCAAAAAGTATGTTTAAATGTACTTATCAAATGTAACTGGCTTGCTGCTTAAGGGTTTCTTTAGCCCATAGGAAATAGATTGAAATAGACCATGTGGCACTTGAACAAATTTTTTTCTGTTCCTCGCAGAGCAGTTGATCAACACATCCTTTCATTTAGGATAGAGGTACAAGTAGAGTTCTGTGGTTAGTTTAACTTGTTATTTATTTATTTTTTACCTGTGGAAGCCTTTAAATCATGATTTTCCCCCCACTAACATAAAGATTGTAAGTATGCAAAGGGGTCGATATACAAGGGGTTGATGAGTAAAGCAGACTTTGGATGACAGAAGATCTCCACGTGGCCTATTTTATCGTGATAAACTCAAGTTGGCTGTGCAGTACAGAAGCTGAGTCAGCTAGCCTTGTTCAAATGCTCTCACCCTGAACCACCACACTTCATATACTTTACCACTGTCCCCCTTAGCAGATGACACTAACTTTATTGGCAATTGATTCACTTTCCCTGGGAGACATTGAAAGACTGTGGACCTGCTTGGTGAGCCTCTTTTCTCTGACTGTCGGTCAAAGCCGGGAGATGCTGCTCCAACATCCATCCAGTCGCTTGGCCTATGGTTCTGCTAACTTGCCTCATTTTGCCACATGCCTACTTCATCCATTTTTAATATATGTCATTCTGGTCAAAGGGACAGTAAATTGAAGGTTAAATGGATCATTTTTGTGAAGAACATTTTCTATGGCTTCACTTCAGTTAGCTAATCATATACTATGGTTAAATTAAAATAAAAGTGTTGAGAATGGAATGGAAGAAAATAACATGTACAGTGAAGTAAGGCTTGAGAAACCTACAGATCGGTAGCTCCAAAGATTTATTTCCCTTCAATGTCTGTGAATTCCTGAAAAGGAATGGTAAGAAGAAACAGGAGTTGTTGCCCATAAGCAACAACTATTTTACAGATAAATATATTTACTTGTGTAAAGTGCACTCTGGTAAACACTTGTGTTAGAATAGATCTGTATGTTCTCTCACGTCCTACAAATGTCAAAATTGTATTATAGGTATTGGTTATAGATTATGTAATGGTCAACCTGCTAAAATCCTAAGTGGACAAGTTATTATAATTGCTCAATAGTCAAACGAGACTACATGTTTATGATAAATAAACTTGGATATTTTCAAAGGCTAGGTTTCATTTCCAAAAAAATAAAAAAATAAAAATAAATGATTCTGGACCAGTTACCATCCATGTAGGAAAAGTATCAGGTTGATTCATATGTTGTAACTTAAAAACATGTGTTAGGTGGAAGAAAAATGTAAATGTGACCAGGAAATTTATAGAACTTTAAGATGGCAATTAAGAAGAATGTCAGACCAGAATCAAAAAAAATGCCAATGTAACTTCAGAGTATGGTAACCTTTCATGAAGCAAAAACCACATGTGATAAAGTAAGTATATCTAGGCTTATTGTTTTCTTTGGAAAAAGAAATAAGCAAGCTCTAAAAATTAATAAGAAAACCAGTAAGATGTCTAAGTCACTTTAGAGAACTGGAAATTTCAATAGAAAATGAATTTTTGGAAAATAATTTTATTAGTGTTCAAACTCAAATAGATGTGAATAAATGGTACAGAGGATATAACCTCACAAAAACTGGATTGAAAACAATTATATAAAAAATGATACAGAATTTTTTGGAAATATGAGTTAAGAAAAATAGGATGGTAGATATAGTGATTGCTGGAATTGTTTAGGGAAGTAATTCACCATTGTAAGATGAGATTATGTAAGTGTATGCCCAGAGATCCCTACAACTTCTAGGGCTTATTCTTTTTTTTTTTTTAATAGTTTAACAAATGCTTTTATTCTTTTCAATGAAACTATAAACCAAAGCCACACACTCATTAGGAAACAAGCAAGACATCTGAGAGGATGGTGTGGTCATTGTCAGAAAGACATGATGGAAGTTTTGTGTTTGGTACACTTGTCCTACCTTCCCAGAAGAGCCAAGAACTGGGTAGAGAAGTGGGGCCAGTTCATTTGACCTTTCTCTGACATTGTAAACAGACCGGAGCAGTCCAGTCCCATTTGATTGATATGAAGATCTTGCACATGGACTGTTGGGCACATGTTAAAAATTGTGACTATCAGGGCTTACAATAGCAAAACCAAAGCCAGAGACATCATGAGTGTCATCAAGTCTGTTAGACAGATAAGTGACTTTGTATCTATCTAATGGAATAGCACAACACAGTAAAAATGGATGAATGAAGCACATCTGTATACCAGACAGAGACATATTAGACACTCAGAAATGTAAAGATGAGCAAAACCAAAACCTTCTAAAGAATGACTATTGTATATGTTAATTATTTTAAAGTGTTACTTAATCCTGCTTAGAGATGTGAACCTGTGGTATAACATTGTAAAGAAAGAGAGGAAGAAATAAAAAAGAATACATGTTTGATGGTTAGTCTCACAAAAAAATGTATCTTAAAAATCATTTCATTGAACTTGTCTATATGTATATGTATGCATATGTGTATATGTCTAGAAGAGTAAATAAAAATATACAAATGATTACTGCCTACTTAGTCAAATTTCCATAAGAATGAATCATAGGTATGAATTCTGTCCAAGACTTTTAAAAAGTATTAAAACCCACAATCACTTGTCAACAAATACAAAGTGGTTGAATAAATATAACAAAATATTTTGAAGTATATAAATGCATTAAGAATATAAAGTTGAGAATATAAAATCACTTTTCAGTAGTTTCCATGGCCAAAGCAAAAGTTATTTTATTTTTTATCAATGTGTGGTTCTATATTCAAGCAAATTTCCTTCATAGAATGGATAACAGGAAGTAGATGCTTTTAACTGTTAAAAATGGCATACAACTTGTGAGATAAATATTAACACTTACCAAATTCTATTCCTTTGGCCTTAGTGACCCTATACCAAATGAATATTGGTAACTGTCCATATTTATTGTGCTAAAAGTATAATAAATTATTCCCAAAGTCAGCACAAGGAATGAATGAAAGTAAACTTAATTTTTGTTTGCTCGCTTTTTCCTTTAGAGTTGGAGAAGCAAGAAGAAGTGTGCAGGAAAGACTAAGGTGTTCTAGGTTCTTAAATACCCTTGGTAATTACTTCCTAATTAAATGCTTCCTAAATAGAGTAGACATATTTTATGGAGTACTTGTTATATCTGAAAAAAATACAGTTTTGAACAGATCAGTACAGTTGTTATGAACGAAGTATTGATAGGACTTTGCATCTGGTTCAGCAAAAGGATAAATAAAAAATAAAAAAATAAAAAGCAGTCTTTGGCTGAAGCGCTTTTAGAGGGTGTAAGATGCCTAGATTTTATTGTGCATTGGACTTCAAGAAACTCAATATATGTTTTGTATATTATAGATTTATAAAATCTATGCACGTTAAGGTTCTGTCCCCACTTCTTTCATGGACTTCGCCCCATGCTATAGCAGCATGGGGCGGTGGAGGTAAGAGTAATTTTGCATAGTTGCTTCTCATCTTCCCCCTCATCAAGACATAGCCTCCTCTTTTTCTACCACTGCACAATGGCCTTGAGGTTCGCTGCTCTGTGAGCTTCTGGCCTATTTTCCTGTCACATAGGCATATCCTGCCATGGGAATGCTTGCTTACATTAGCTTTATGTATGGGTTCCAGGGATTGAACTCAGGTCTTCAGGCTTGCATGGCCAGCTTTCTTACCTACTAAGCCATTTCCTAGACCCTCAGTTTGTTTATATGTGAGTACTTGTGTATGCTTGTGTATAGATAATCATGTATGAGTAAAATATGGAACAAAGACTATATAAATTCATTTCTTTTCTTAAAATTTTTCTCTTGGTATTTAGTGTTTTGTGCACAAAAGTAGACAAAATTACAAGTCAGAATGAACATTTACCTATGTCAACGTTCTTTTATTCCTTCAACACTCCAAAATATCTAATGCGCTTGACCTGATGTGAGGAGATGTGGAGGAGGAATATATGGCAAGGGATGGGAAGGGAAAATTATGTTTGGTAATAATGTATCTAGTTATCAGGGGTTAGCAAGACAGCTCAATAGTTCACACCATCTACTACTTTTACAGAAGACCCAAGCTGAGTTCTCAGCACCAACATGATGACTCATAACCATCTGTAAGTCCAGTTTCAGAGGGATCTATTGCTCTCTTCTGGCCTCTGTTGGCACCAAGCGTGCACACATGCAGGCAAATAGTCACATAAGATTAAGTATAAACAAGCAAAGCTCAAGTCCCTGTTAGCCATTTCAAGGATGAGACCTCATTATAAATGTCACAATCTTAAGATCCAATAATAAGATATACCAAGCTGTACATATGTTCTGTGCTTAATATGCATGGTTTAATTGTGTGTATCCATGGTATAGGTTTTCTTTAATTCAAGTCCAGACTCAGAAAACTCTTAAAGAAACTGAGTCATGGTCATCTTATACTTAATGTATTGAGAATTTTAAAGAAAATTTAAAATTTAAAAAACAAGGAGAAAGCAAAAGGAGAAAGGAACTATGTTTTATGGGAAGTTGGTTACTCCAGAAATGAGGTTAAGTTAGATTTATTTATTGAAATCAGATAAATATTAAACAATCATATTAAAATGCTATTATTATTCCAACTTGAAGCTGGAAAACCAAATATCAGAACAATTAAATAATGTAATCATGGACATGCAATTATTTAACAGCAGGCCAGAATTTGCATCTACTTTATTAAAACAAAGTATTTCCCTATATAAACATTCTTGATAGAAATCTCTGGCCTATTAATATAGTCATTAATGATACTACCTGAAGATAATTAGATCTCCAGGAGGGGTTTATTATTTAAGAGTATGTATAACTTTTCCCTAGCTGGGCTGCCCTGTCTGGCCTCAGTGATAGAGGATAGGCTTAGTCTTGATGTGACTTGATGTGCCTGGACTGGATGTTATGGGGAGGGGTACAGAGGGATGATGGAGATAGTGGTATGGTGTAACTGGGAAGAGAGGAGGACAGAGACTTAGATCAGGATGTAAAAATGAGTAAATAAATAAATTAATGAAAAGAAAGAGTACATATCAATAATAAAAATACTTAAGAGAAAGTTTGAGACCAAGGACTGGACTAGCCCAAAGAATGTTTGGGAACAGAGCAACAGCCCAGTAGTGAATGTACAGAACATGCCTGAAGGAGTTGAAGGGGAAGATGATAATTGAGAAGGCTTGCTTCAAAGAGAATGCAAAGTTGAAGTGAACATTGGTAGCACTATGAAGTGGGCAACAGTGTGTAGTTTCTCCCCCAGTAACTATTGCTGTTGGCATTTGGAAAGAGCAGTTATTTGTTGTATCTGAATATGGAATTTTATCAGTTGATTCTTAGAACTGCATCCTGGTGGTTTCCAAAACACTGGGAAATTCCAAGGTCCTAGAATACGTTTCCTACATACCCAGGCAGTCACAGAGGGAGTGGTGTTAGGAAGAAGGCAGATAACCCTGCCTTCCAGTGGGAAGCTAAAAGAATATTGTGGGTTTGTTGATTTAAGTTTTTGGTAACTCCCTGTGCAGAATAACAGGAAGAAATTAGGAAAGGCTGAAAATAATCCTTTGGCCCTGGTCCTACGTACACAAACACACCTGTCAGGTGATGTACAAGCAACAGAGATCTAAAGATAATGCTATCATGTTTGTAGTCTTGGATGAAGTGGAGTATAATGAGATCTTATGCCATCCCCTCTTAGAATCAGACTATTAAGATATCTGAGGAAATGTAGACAGGGTCAGAACTTTGATATTGGAAAGGGCATTTGGCTCAGAACGATTGCAAATATCACAGAGGTCTGAGCTTGACCTTAGGGTGGTAAAAATCAGGGGAACATGAAAAAGATCAATGTAGCTGCAGATAGTGCCTCTCTGGAGCTGTGCTTTTGAAAGGAAGTCAGAAAATAGTGCAAGTGCGCAATCTGTGTTGAATGGTGAAATGATAGCTGGATTTGAACTACTGACTTTTTATACTGATTATTACAAACAACAGTGTTGCCTTAAAGGGGTTAATTTTATTCTAATTATATAGACTAAATTACAACTCATATTTTAGCCTTGATAGTACACATTGCCGCCTCATAGAATGAAATTCATTTGTGTATGTGTATATTTATATATACATATGTATCAGATATTTTACCTCCACATATAATATAGCATATGTATATATACACATTCACTATATATACATTCAAATTTTTCCAACTGTCCAGATATTATGTGTGTGTACACATATATACATTTAATAGCATATATGCCACAATTGAAACTGTATTTATTGCAGTAGTAGAAACTCCCAGCATCTGAGAAAATATTTAAGATGCTTCAGACACTTTGGAAGAGAAAAAGAAATGTAAAGATCTTCTGTTTGATTTGGAGTTAATGGTTCAATGCAGATGGCTGCCAAAAGAAATCATAGTATGATCTCCTTTTAACTCCTGTCTTATCTAGATGAATGTCCTTCTTGCCCCAAGAAAGACAATGAAAGGAGTAGTGTAATCTCTGTTTAGACAAGTCATAAATTATCTGACGTGACTGAATTCAGATAATATTTAGGAATGATATTGTAACTTCTCCAAGTAGTAGCTGAGCAACCAAGGCAAATAAAAGTTTCAGTGAAGAATAAAATTGAAAAATATACTCAGTGTGTTTTAAAATTATTTTGTAATTTTGGAGATTATAATATAATTATAGCATTCCACTTTCCTTTTCCTCCCTTCAAGCCTTCCCATATACTCCTCCTTGCTGTCACTAAAACTCATGACCTCTTTTTCATTAATTGTTGTTATATACATATATATTCTTCAATACCTAAATACATTCTGCTCAGTCTATAAAGTGTTACTTGTATGCATGTTTTCAGAGCTAACAATTTGATTTGGGATAGCCAATTGGTATTCGTTTTCTCTGAGGAAGACTATTTCTTCTATTCTCAGCATTCATTACATACAGCAATATTTTTGTAACCTAGAGACTGGTTATAATTCTAGGGAAGAATTTGAAAGAGATAGTTCTTCTAATAGGTAATGTATTTTTTAAATTACCTTATGTAAACATGAAATCAAAGGCATATTCAGTAACTACAACAAGATTTACTGATGTAGTAAGAGAGACCAATAGTCTGAATGCCCTCTTTGCATGGCTGTTTCTGAGTATTTTCAAGTAGATTTCACAAGATATTTTTAAGACTTAAAAAGAAGAAAGAAAGGAAAGAAGGTGGAGGAAGGAAGGAAGGAAAGAAAGAAAAAGAAAGAAAGAAAGAAAGAAAGAAAGAAAGAAAGAAAGAAAGAAA
>CAJQZJ010004770.1:149397-163728 GCA_907164525.1 Lophiomys imhausi
TGAGACTCTAGCTATCTATTCTTCAACCACCTCAGAGACCTGAGAGGGATAAATATATCTGATTATATAGGAAGTGCAGGGCCTGCAGCTTCCAAAACTAAGAAATGACATACCAGTGGCTGCCTGGACAGTTCCCATTTTCTCTCCATCCATTACAGCATCAATCTTCAGCCATTTGGCCCCATTTCTCTGACAGACATTGGTTGTAGAGCAGGAATTATGAAGGACTTACCTACCCTGTCTTGGCAGAGCTAGGCTGTCGACTTATCTGCTTCCAAGTTTTGTCCTTTTTTTTTTTCAAGAAATGGAAAGGAAAAGCCCTGACATGAAATTATAAGACAGGGAACCTCTAAAGATGCCACTGAGTCATTGAGTTCATTTTCAGTTGTCTATCTACTGGTGGACATGCAGCCTACCCTTACAAATAGTTTGCTTCCCTAGTGAGACTCCAATGGGAAAAAAATAAATTCTCATTTGGCAAGTGGTTAGTGGCTATCAGCTGGAGATAACTTCTGGGCTAGAGATGGGGGGAGCGTGTATCCATTTCTTTCAGCTCTAGAACCCAATCTCATGTAGACTCATGCAGTCCCTATGCATGCTGTGACATTGTTTAGGGAGCATAGGATATTAGAGCTGGGCTTTTATGTTATCAACATAAAAAAGTCATAAAATGTATTATGTATACTCTCCTCTCATATGCTCTCATGCTGCGCATTCCTTTCTTACAACTATTGACATAAATTAACATGCATGACTCCAATTGGCCTCTAAGTTTTTGACATGGTTAATAACTATGTACTAAGAAATCTATCTTCAGTACCTAGCATAGGAACATAGAAAATGGTGTGTCACAATAACTATTTAATGGCAAAACGAATGAAAATTTAAGTATTTAAGATGAATTCTTATAAGAATTTTGGAATCATTTATATTTGAGTAAAGTATTTTCTCTTTTTGAGTTAACTTCTGGGAGCTCCAGTGGCGCAATCCGTTAGTGCGCGGTACTTATATGAAGTAACTTCTGTGTAATGGCCAAAGGAATATAAAATTCCCATGATATAATAGTGAAAGCTGAATTACTGCTGTGTTATTTATTAATAAATGAAGCAGTTTGAAATATTATATGGCTTTCAATGTCATAGCAGCTTGCTGAAGTAGCCTCTGAATTGATTGGGTAGGATCATTGGCATCTGCTACAGGGTGGGAACAACCTCTCCAGGAGGACAGCTAGAAGTCACACAGTTACTCCTAAAATAAAACTGTATGAATGAAATGACCAATTTAAAGGCAAGTTGATGTTTCTAAATGTTGGAGTTAGCCCAAAGAATAACTGCAGTCTACATGAGTCACGAATATTAATGTGCAAATGGGGAGATCTATCAAACTAATATCTTTTATAAGAAAATATTTTGATAGTTCATAAAAAGCAAGTCAGATAGTATAGTTCTTTGCAGTAATAAGAAAACTGAATAAGCATAGAATCAGAAAATTAGGGGCAGGGAGCTGATATGCTCCTTGGTAAGCAGCATTAGTTCATTCCAGTTATGCTTATATTTGAATATCAGAAGTTTCCATCCCATTAATGATCAGGTAGTTCAATTATGATTCAGGAACTGAGCTCCAATACTATCTGGGCTACTACAGCCACTCCTGTGGATGGCTATGTGCACTTAAATAACTTCAGAGAACCAGGTCATGTGGGTCATGACAGGAAGTAGACCTCTTAGCTCTCTGCACTATAGACTGGGTTCTTTAACTGATAGTTTTCTTTTATTCCTGCACCACCATTGTTCAGTGCACGGAGCAGAAAACAAATCACTATAACAGACACCTATACTCACATGTCTACCATTTAGTGTCCAACCTCAGCACTATCCAATAAAATTTGAATTTGAAACATTGGTCTTCCAGTAATAGAAATATTTAGCAAATTTTAAAACTCAATCAAAGCACTTATACTAAAAGTGGTTTCCTATAGTATTATACAGAAACACTAAAATAAGCCACTATGCCACTCCACAAGAAAAGCCTTTGCCAAGCAGTGCTATTTTTTACCCACTACTAACACTATATTAGAAATATTTTCACCAGATTTTGCACTGAAGTACTTATTTATGTTCATGTCTCATCTTCACAAAGGATGTGAAGCCACTGTACATTATTTTATCAAAGCAGAAATCCCTTGAAGGCAATAAGTATCCTTCCCATATTATAGGAGGGGAAACAGCAGCATCTAGGTGAATTGTGTCCCAATTAAGAAGAGAGACTTGGAGTCAGTGAATGGTCTATCTTTACCTGCCCCACAGACTATGGCAGAAGGTACACATTAAAAACTTGAATGAGGTAGACATGGTAGACATGATCAGAAGACTGATGTGTATACAATTAATATTTTTTTAGCTAGCAGTATGTTTCAACATTTTCCAGTTTTAAAACATGATACCAAACACACAGTGATGGCTATAGGAAATGGGGCTCTTACCTCTCCTCCCACAACAGGGCTGAGGATTTCCTATGGCTAAGAGTTTCAGGGTCAACTTCCACAACCTTTTAATGTTATTTCTAAAATTGTATCTCAATATAAACCTATTTAAATACTTTTGTATCCTTTAAAGGTTTATAATCAGTTAACCAAAATACTTAAAGTAACAAGACCATTTAAAAATTCTATCTAGCTGCAGAACCATTACTAATGCCCAGAGTAATTGCTGAATATTAATATATTAATTCTAGCACAAAATAATAATTTTAAAAATCAGCTAACAAGTAAATTTTGTCAATATGTACATTTTATTCATCAGCTCTGGTTCATTTTGACCCTGCTTCTTTTGACTCCAGGATTTCATATATATATGAAATCTCACCTTACCTGACTGTGTAACCGAATTTGCTGCCAGCTAAGTTTATACTCATTTTCACAGTATATGCCTGTAGACATTTATTTTTGGCTAAATGAAATGATGCCCTATAGTGCAAAATAAGGATAGGGGTTGATTGACCCAGCAGGAGGGGGAAGGAGAAAGGGAATCTATTAGGGGCTTTTTGTAATGATGAGGCTTATATAATGCTGATGTTATGATTCCTTTAAATAAAATAACCAACAATGTCACTGCTCAAAAGAGCAGGATTGTGATTGTATGAATAAAGATGGCTCAAGCTATTTGGGCCACTTGCTTAAAAGTCAACAGGTGGTCAGCTTCGTCACTTTCACCAAAACCACACATCTGTCCTCAGACTCAAGAACCCTGCTAGCACTGGTTGCCTGCAGTTTTTGACTTTTCACTTCAGAAAAACAATTCTTTAGGCTGTGTGAAGGTTGAGAATCTGTATTTCAAAATAAGCCCCAAGTGGTGCTGATGTGGCTGGTTTAAGTTGCTAACAGTCTGTTAGTCTAACAGTGTTGATGTGAAGGGTCTTCTGTAATCCCATTCATGTGCTAGACACTGGGTGGGAGCATAATGGTTTATAACACACACACACACACACACACACACACACACACACACACTCTCCAAATTTAAAAAAAAAAAACATTTAGAGCTAAGCAAAGGTCATAGTTGTTCATGGCTTATTTAAAGAAAGCAAAACTTGCAAAAGCAAAACATGAATTCTTATTGGTGACCTGAGTGTTTGTCCCTGTTTTAAATTCATGTTTTACCTCAATGATTTCATAGTAAAGACAAGAAGACTAAGGTACCAGAGTAAGCTGTATACCAGAGAAAGCTGTATACCATAGCAGCTTCAGACCATGTCCCCGCCCATGTCCTCCAAGAGGGCTTCAGAAATCAGCCCCGGACCCTGTGGGTGGCTCTTCAGTCTCTTGAAAGCAAAGCAACAAAGATGGAAACAGAGGCATGGTTCATCAAAGAAGAGAAGTTCCATCGTTTGTTAAAGGGGCCTCTTCAGTAGAAGAGTAAAATTCCAAGGTCCAAAAGTCAGGTGTTATGTCTGTTATATATAAACCTAGCTTTTGGGAAGGTGTTCCTTCTCAACATTTGTTAAAAGTATTTGAAATTCATTCAAGCCACCATTCTGTTTAGAAAGGGGCTCCTGGAAATCTAAGGAAATAGCATCAATTAACATTAATAAAGTTTCTAAGACAAATGCCACCATACTGGGCAGGAGCCACATTAACCACAGTATGAGCTTGAATTTTTACCAAATATTTGGCATATACTCAATCCTTATATATACATATTATGTATATGTATATGTATATGTACATATATATGTATATTCCACAATTTTCAACCAAATGCATTGAGCTATAAAAGCTAATCCTGAGTAAGCTAACCCAGACCCAGAAAGACACACATGACATGTATTCACTCATAACTAGATTTTAGACATATAGTCCAGGATAACAATCCTACCACCCACAGACACAAAGGAACAGAACCTCACATAACTATCCTATGAGAAATTCCTCCCAGCAGCAGAACAAAGCAAAGGCTGAGACAAACAGTCAAACATTAGGTGGAGCTCTGGGAGCCCTATATAAGAGAGGGAGGAGGTCCATTGCTGGTGTGAGTGCAAGCTTCTACAACCACTATGGAAACCAGTCTGATAATATCTTAGAACACATGGAATAGTTTTACCTCAAGACCCAGTCATACCACTTCTGGGTATACATCCAAATGATTCCTCACCAAACCACAAGGACGTTCCTCATCTATGTTCATAGCAGCCTTATTTGTAATAGCTAGAAACTGGAAACAACCCAGATGTCCCTCAATCGAGGAATGGATTTAAAAACTGTGGTACATATACACAATGGAATACTACTCAGCCATGAGAAACAATGAAATCCTGCAATGTGCAGCCAAATGGATGGAACTAGAGAAGCTCATCCTGAGTGAGCTAACCCAGACTCAGAAGGATGCGCATGGCATCTATTCACTAATAATTGGATTTTAGCCATATAGTACAGGATATCTATACCTCAGCCAATGCACCAAGGGGAACAGGAACATAGACTTTGTTTCCCATCAATGAGACACTTTTCCCTAGTGGTGCTGCCTTGTAGGCCCCCTGTATATGAGGAGGCTCTTGGCCCTCATATGACTGCTGAACTGGGGTGGGGACTGTTATGTAGGGACACTCCACTCCAAAGGGGTAGAATGGAAGGGATAGGGGGTAGAGGGTAGGTGGATGGGATTGGGAGGGGTGGAAAGTGGACACTGTGATGGAGATGTAATCTGAAGTAATAAATAAATATAAAAAAAGAGAGGGAGGAGGAATAGAGAGACCCTGAGGGGTCAAGATCAACACATGGAAATCATCAGAACCAACCAATCTAGACCCCAAGAGGCTTACAGCAACTGAAACACTAACCAAAACAATAAGATAAAAAGCTTAGACTTAGACCTAGACCCCCCCTATACAAATGTAGATGATAGACAACTTTGTTGTTATACATATCCCTCGGGGGGAGGGGCGGTCTCAGTGATGGACTTTATTACCTATTAGTGGGACACTTTATCTTAGATGAGCTGCCATGTCAGGTCCCAGAACAAGAGGAAGCTCTTAACCATCATATAGCTGATAAACTGAAGGAGGCTGATATGTGGGGGCCTCTCACATTGGAGAAGGATAGATGGGAGAAGGAGTAGAGAGGGTGAGAGGGTGGGACCAAGAGGGGAGGAGTGAGGGGACTGAAATCAAGATATAACTTGAATTAATATATAAGTGTTATAATATATATACATATATATGTGCATATATATTATATAATGCATACACACACACACACACACACACACACACACACATATTCCAAATGCTATTTGGAAACAGAACCCCACTTACCCATATAAAATTGAAATAGCACAATGAACTCATTTGACAGCTAGATGAATGTGTCTTTGGATGCTCTTCTAGAATTGAGGCATATATTTTTCTCATGAGAATTCTTCTTTCTACTGTTGGGTTACAGGCACAGCACTTGTTGTCCAATGGGACCATGTCCACTTGCAGGATAATTACAACCTGGGAAGTTTCACATTCCAGGCAACACTCCTCATGGATGGACGCATCATCTTCGGGTATAAAGAAGTAAGCAACAAGTTAAAGATGTTTCTTACCATTGATCATGACCCTTTCTTTCCTTTCAATATCAAATATTGTAGTTATGAACTTCAAATAATTTTCTTAATTGTTAGTGCCTTTTGCTGAATAAAGAAACCTTTTAAAATCCTCTGTTGCCAAGCACTGTGGGTTAAAATTGGGAGGGAGGGTTGTTTTGTTTTGTATTTTGATATCATTGGCATTATAACCCATAAATTTATAGAATTATTGAATATTATAGTAATGTAAGAAATAGATATGAAAGGATGCATATTTTAAAGGATTTTTCATCCTTATATAGTTATTTACATTTTTAGGTTTTGTGGCTGTTGGCTTGCTTATTTCTTATTCTACTTTTACTCTGATTCCCAATTATTAGTTGACATGAAAGTGGGTGACTTAATATTGAGAGTTCCAACAAAGTAATGCCTATATTTTATCTGGCTAATGTTCACTAAAATCTGATAGAAAGAATGATTAGAACCTTACTGATCAACTGAACAAGAAAACCTACATTATATCCTATTTCATATTAACAAACTGACAAAAAAAATGAACTTTACTAAATTGTAGCCTTAAGCTTTGCAGAATGTTTAGACCAGAATAATAGTGCATTTGTTTTGTTTGTTTGTTTGTTTGTTTGTTACCTTAAAACTTTTTTCTCTTTACTTTATCTATCTAGTCACATTACACCCCAATTGTAGCCCCCTTCAATCCTCTCCTCCTAGTCCCCCTCCACCCTTCTACCCCCACTCCCCTACCCTTCTTCTCATAGAAGGGAGCCCCCTCCATGCTGCCATCCACTCTTGGCTCTTCATGTCACACCAAGACTATGTGCATACTCTTTACTGAGGCCAGACAAGGCAGCACAGAAAGAGGAGAGCAATCTAACAGCACACAATAGAGTCATAGGGACAACCTCTGCTCTAATTGCTAGGGACCCATATGAAGACCAAGCTGTCCATCATCTCCTTAAGTGTAGGGGGTCTAGGTCCATTCCATGCATGCTCTTAGGTGGCTCGTTCAGTCTCTGTTATGCCTCATAGGCCCTGGTTAGATGGCACTGTAGGTCTTCTTGTGGAGTTCTTGTCCCCTTTGGATTTTTCATCCTTCCCCCAACTATTCCACAAACATATAATGTTTGACTGTGGGTCTCAGCATCTGTTTTGACCTGCTGCTGGGTGGAGCCTCTCAGAAGACAGTTAGCTAGGCTCGTTTATGTAAGCATATCAGAGTGTCAATAATGTCAGGGTTTGACTCTCTCCCATGAGATGGGTCTTATGTTGAGCCAGTCATCAACCATCCATATCCTCAAACTCTGCTCCATCTTTATCCCTGCACATCCTGTAGGCAGGGTAAACTTTGGTTTGAAAGTTTTGTGAGTAGGTTGCTGTCTCCTAAAAGCAAATGGCATTGGCATAAAAACAGACAGGCTGATCAATGGAACTGAATTGAAGATGCAAAAAATAAACCCACACATCTATGGACACTTGATTTTTGGCCATAAAAAAGAAGACAAAACCATACAATGAAAAAAAGTATCTTCAACAAATGCTGTTGGTATTGCTGATGTCTACATGTAGAAGAATGCAAATAGATTCATATTCATCACCCTGCACAAAACTCAAGTCCAAGAGGATCAAAGATCTCAAGATAACACCTGATGCACTAAATCTAATAAGGGGAAAGTGGGGAAAATCCTTGAACACATCCATACATGGGACGCCTTAATGAACTGAACACCAACAGCTCTGGCACTAAGATCAACAATAAATGGAACCTCTTGAAACTGAAAAGCTTCTTTAAAGCAAAGAATACTGTCGACAGAACAAGATGGCAGCCTACAGAATGGGAAGAGATCTTCACCAACCCCTGCATTTGATTTCAAACTCTGTTGACAGTATAATGATGGTTTACTAGATAAAGAATATACAAAATAAGTAACAACTACAGATGCAATTTTAAAGGCAGTTGGTAGTTACAAGAGTAATTCTGACACGTAAATTATTAGTGGGCATGTTTAACCCATAGGTAATGGATAGTTTTAATACAGATCCATATCTTCCTTTCAATTCAGGAATTGTCTTTTCTTTTGAAAACAAGAATCCCTGATTGTTAAAAGTTGTGGATAGTAAAGGATTTACTGTGGTCATCTTTTCCAAAATCTATCCATGCCATAAAGTGAACATTATAAAAACTTCAACTAAACAGAACAAGTTTCTAAAAGCTACCAATTATGCCAGTTATTTACACTCTTTGGAAAAGATTTTCCACACAGAACTTTACTTCCTTGGGCTCCTCTGCAGATGGAGAATTATATGAAATGTGTCTTGCTTTGCATGGCTTTGTCCAGCACTAGGTTTAAATATCATTATGCACTTTTCTCTTATGTCACCTACCCAGGAAGCTGGGAATAGTTCTCTGAGAACAGTTCTAAACTAGAATAGCCTCATTTATCCCTAGGGTTTATTGCACCCTAAGGGACTTTCTGGAATGTCAGTATAACATCTAGGAATGGTAGTTTTCAATAGTTTTCATTATCACTGCTAGTTTAAACTGTTTCTGAAAAGATCAGGGTCACTAAATCTGATGCCTTCCCTCTTACCCACTGTCAACATTGTCAAAACAGGGATTTGTGTTCTTACTCTGGCCTCTCTCTCTTGTTGTTATGAACACAATTGCTATCTTCATTTTCACTGTTCTTGAGGACTGCCTCACACTGCAGAGTTCAAGCCAGTTCTTCTGCTCCCTCTCTGTCTCAGTTGGCATTATAGAATGTTTTTCATATTTGTCCACTTTAATCAAAGAAAAATTCCCCATTGTGGTTTTCCTGCTTTGTCATGGGGACTATTAAACTGACAAGCAGTTCAATGCTGCCTGACTTCCCAGACTCTGGCAACACATCTCTACACTGTCCTGAGTTCACAGAGGTCCTGTGTTTGTTATTTGTTTTTGTATCCATTTTTAGGAAAGCAGTTTCTTTCCTTTTCTTTTGAATAATTTTCATGACTTTCTGTGTGTAAAAGGTATTGCTAAAACAGATGTATCTCAATGCTAGAATGCTTGTGTAGTATAACCAAGGTCAGTCCTAAGTCCAATCCTCAGAAACACAATAAAAAAAAAAAAGTGTTTCAGAATTTCTTTTTTTTTTTTTTTTAGGGTTTTTCAAGACAGGGTTTCTCTGTGTATCCTTGACTGTCCTGGACTCACTTTGTAGACCAGGCTGTCCTTGAACTCACAGAGACCCACCTGTCTCTGCTTCCCGAGTGCTGGGATTAAAGGTGTGCACCACCACGCTTGGCCAGAATTTCTTTTTGTAAAATTTTCTAATATAAGAGTCCCTTTGCAGAGCTGAGGAGATGGATGAATGGGTAACATTTATACTATGCAAACATGAGGATCTGTGGTTGAGTCTCCATAACCCGTGTTAAAAACAAACAGAATGTGGAGGAATACTTGTAATTCTAACACTGGGGAGATGAGACAAATTCCTAGGGCTCACTGGCTAGCCAGCTTTGTTTATTTGGCAAGCTCCAGGACAATAAGAGACCAACTCTAGAAAAATCAGGAAGAATATCCCCTAAGAGTAAGAGCTGAGGAGGATCTCTTACCTTCACACACACATATGCACATATGTGGCCCTACACACACAAAGTCCCTCTGCAATAACAAGTAAGTAGTTCTTGCCCTTCAAGAAAAAATATTTATGCTCACAAATTATGGCAGCAAAAAATAGTCCTCTGCAAATCTTATCATCCTTTTCAAAGTTTTTATACACGTAGTATCCAATTGTTCAACAATTCCTGGATTCTTCATTGCTCAGTGTATCATCAAAGAACCAACACAGAGATGGGCAATGAATGCTTGAGGGTTGATTATGAAACTGTGTAATACATGGTTATTTTATAGAAAAGTAAACTGAATGAAAGGGATTAAATGATGTGCTTAAGACACACAATTAAAGAATAATCTAGCATTAAGTCTGTTTACTTGGTGTTCCTAAACTCTTGATCTTTTTCTTTCCTAAGAAGACTATGTATAACAACTCATAAACGAGCTTGTTTGTGTTCTCGATAAATTCTTGTTGATATTTGCTGTTTAATCATTCTTTTCATTAGACTCTTTCCCATTATACAAATAAAAGTATAATCAGAAGAAGTATTCTAGCTAGTCTATAAAGCCATGATTGAAACAATGTTCAGTATAAATAACAAAATTCTATCTATCTATCCAGAATCAAGAACTGAAATGGTAAAGAGAGAAGTAAACAATGTTCATGCTGTCCTGACTTGTTTTTTAAAAGCTAAAGACAGCATTGTTTTATTTTACTATGTTTGGAGTAAAGAAGAAAAAAAAACATCTTCCTTAAATAAATCCACCAATAAAGGGCTTGGTTATATTGCATGTTAAAACTAATAATGCATTTCATGCAATTAAATTCATTTCCATTGCTCTTGTGATTATATCTGTATTTATGCTTTTCTTAGTGACTATTGGTATACCAGTCACTCGTACTAACCTCTCAAATAACCCTCCAGTTCTGCTAAGTTTCCAAGTATTTGTTTTCCCAACAGCATTAATCTTTCACAGTGCTGAGTAGATAAGGAATAATCAATAAATTAGAAAATCCATTTTCACTTCCCGTAATAATCTTGCTTCTGAGGAGATTGCATTAGGGAACTTCTGCTGTTCCCTAAACTGTGGATGGATACAGATTGGCTCATAGAAACAAGAGTTTCTTCAGCATTGGCCAGCTGTTCGTTCCCTGCAGCTGGACCATTTTTTTGCAGCCAGATTCCTTCAGATAACTCTTTCTTCTGAGGTGGTAGGTCTGCATTATTCAACCAAAGGTTTGAAATCCTGTTTTGAATTACAGGTTCTAATTGTCACCTGGTCGTTTATTTTATCTAACATCAAAACAGTTTACTTGAGGTGAAGCCAAATGAGGGAGAGAGATTTTTTTTTTTCCAAAATTTTTTCTTCAAGTTACCAGTTACTATTGTGCTGGGTCTTTCAATCTTACAGTGATGTTTCATCTTTTACCAACTACAGACTTATTTATCTAATAAAAGTAAGCATCTTACTAACAAACCACCTCTTTCTTTAATATATAAAGAACATCCCTTTCACAATTTGCAGCTCACTCCAATGTCTCCATTCTTATAAAACTCTTTGTGTCATCTTTCTTTCTTTCTTTTTCCTCTAGATTTTCATTCATTAATCATGTCTCCTTGCATACTAGGCAATTTCTAATTAAATGCTATACCTCGTTTCTTGTTTACATGATCCTATGTGATATTGTAATGTTTTGTTCCTCTCAGAAACATTTACTTTCTTAGTTTGGCACTGAGGGTTGGACAGATACTTGACTCTCTCTTTCTCTCTGTCTCTCTGTCTCTCTCTCTGCCTCTCTCTCTCTGTCTCTGTCTCTCTCTCTCTCTCTCTCTCTCTCTCTCGGCTAGGCTTATTTAGAGTTGAAGTTGGTTGGCTGCTGATTAGTGTTAACTTTAGAACAGTAGTCTTTTAACCATGTAGAAAGGAGCCTGGGCATTTATGGATCCTTTACCTTAGACACTGGAAGGTCCTTTTTCCTCAGCTGAAGAGACAGTCTGAAGTTCTATTATCTTTCCAGGCTCTGGGTCTTCCCTATGATTGACAGGTGTCCTCAGGAAACATTGAAGTAGTTTCCCTGTGGATATTCTTTGGACTCCTGCCCTTTCAAGTCATGCTTTGTGATGACTACCTCTAGCCTTTTTGCTTTTCATATTAATCTGATTTTCTTGATTGGTATTAGTAGAAGATATTAAAAAGAACAACTTTTTTGCCATATCTGGAAGTAGGAGTCTCATTCACTTTTAATAAAAAATTCAAGTCTTGATAAAAAAAAATCTGAGGTGTTTTAAGTACTTACCAAATTCCAGGCATTGGCCTCTATGCTTAAGGTGATATCTTGTCCCTCACAAAAACAAAACACCCAATAGGTAACCACTTGATATTGATAGAAATCCAATTTTAGTATTCAGACAACTTAAGGAGTTTTCCCAGAACTATGAAACAAAACTTTGACACAAGAAATGCAACCCTTGTGTCTTGGTGAGGAATCTTTTGGATATATGCCCAGGAGTGGTATGGCTGGGTCTTGAGGCAGAACTATTCCAAGTTTTCTAAGATATCACCAGACTGATTTCCATAGTGGTTCTACAAGTTTTCACTCCCACCATCAATGGGGGGAGTGTTCACCTTTCTCCACAACCTCACCAGCATGTGCTTTCTTTTGAGTTTTTGATCTTAGCCATTCTGACAGGTGTGAGATGGAATCTCAGAGTAGTCTTGAGTTGCATTTCTCTGATGATTAAAGATGTTAAGCATTTCTTCGAGTGTCTCTCAGTCATTAAAGATTCCTCTTTTGGAAACTCTCAGTTTAGCTCTGTACCCCATTTCTCACCAAGCCACAAGGACATCTCCTCAACTGTGTTCACAGCAGCGTTGTTTATAATATCTAAAAACTGGATATAACCAAGATACCCTTAAACCAAAGAATAGATTAAAAAAAAAAAACTGTGGTACATATATACAATGGAACCATCAGAAACAAGAAAATCATGCAATTTGCAACCAAATGGATGGAACTAGAAAAGCTCATCCTGAGTGAACTAACTCAGACTTGGAAAGATGCACATGACACATATTCACTTACAACTGGATTTTAGCTATATAGTACAGGATAACCACCCTAAAATCAATAGACCCAAAAGAACAGGAATATGCACTTTGTTACCTGTTAGTTGGACATTGCACCCTAATGGAACTAGCATGTATGGTATATGTGGTATAGTATTCTACATATACTATGCTACAAATTCATCTTTAAATTATGAAGTCATTTTGCTTTCACATGGTGAAGTTTATTGATGATCTCGGTAACTGTAAGGTGAAAGGAATTAAAATATTTGTGTGGAGCATTAACAATATTCAGGAAATCAGACAGATTTTAATAGTAAACTTAAATGAAATCTCTTCAAATACAGTTGTAGGCAACTTTGTATCAATCTTTTTTACTTCACATATTATTTTGTTAATAGCAAAGAGAGTTTGAAGGTGTGTGTGTGTGTGTGTGTGTGTGTGTGTGTGTGTGTGTGTGTGTGTTTGATTTCCTACTGAATAACAGAGAAATTTAACCTATCATTCCAGGAAGATGAGATAGAAAATTCAAGTTTCATACACACACAAAATTTTGAAATAGAGAGCTCAGGTTTCTTTTGGCTTTTTTTGTTGTTGTTGTTGTTTCTAATATTAAATGACTAGACACCCTATTGCTGATTAGCAAATGAACAAAATCAAATTTCCAGTAATTCTTTCCAGTTCTGATAGTCTCCCTTCAGAACACACACTCTACAGTCAAACTCTAGCTGAGATACTGCAGTCCATTAGACAGATAGCACATTCCATAATGGAAACAAATGAATCTTTTGGTGAACTTTGCTGGACAGAACAAAGAACAGGAAAAGTAAAATTCCATGACCTCTGATTCTAGAGGTCTGTGTTATCTCCTCGATTCTGAAACCTTTAATAAAAGCCCAAGTTTTGAGGACAGTGTGGGGCCTCTGTGCCCAGAAGAATGGCACTATAGTGTGGAAAACAGAATAGATTTTGTGTTTGAATAATTTTCCTAAGGCCAGGATAATCTGTCCCAGAATTTCTCACTCCTAATTTTCCTGTTGTAAGTCTGTCTAGCATCAGCCATTCTTCTTTTTCTTCTTAACTTGTCCTGATATATAATCCATAGGAAGTCTTGTATTAAATAATAAACTCTTTGTAACTTGTAAAATTGAGTAAATAATTAAATATATCAGAAAGAAAGTGGATTTATGAATGCTTGGGTGAGTCAAAATGGAAACATATTTTGAGTGGTGATAATGCTTCCTTTCAGTCTATTGTGTGGAATTATGTACTTAGAAAGCCACATCTCAGGAATTTATACATCACATCACACAAAGGCCCAGTTACAATTCAGTTTATTTCAAACAGTAAATATCAACTATTATAGACACATGAAGACAGTGGAGACATATTTCTATGTAAGATAAAATATTCAGGTTAACATTTCATAGTATCTTGCTGCCACCCACATGATACTTTGAGAATCTACAAGATTGTATAAAGAAAGGGTTAAGAATGTAGCTCTCTCAGGGAAGTCGACAGCCTAACTCTGCCAAGACAGGGTAGGTAAGTCCTTCATAATCCCTGCTCTACAACAAATGTCTG